>PGWS01009099.1:0-23813 GCA_002896235.1 Cicer reticulatum
AGTGTTAGATCCTCTAGGTGCAGGGGAAGCAAGCACCGAAATAGGTGCCTCTTCCTTTCCAGCTCCTCTAGTAAAGAAAGGATCACCTCCGCCCAATAGAGCCTAGCCCGAGAGAGGACTTCTCCAGTGTGGATCGAAATGGTCTCGCGAAGCCGGTCCCCGGACAGCCAACCGAAGACTCTCAGAAAAAACAACCTTGACATGACCTCAGAATCAGAGATCAAGAGAGAGCTAGTGATCAAGAATGACTCGATCCCTAACTGACAGATTCGATGACGAGAGTTTCAGATTCAGGAATCGAGAAATTCGTGACTATAGATAAGAATTCGGATATGCTGAACATCTTAGTCTGAGTATGCCGGGTATGTCTTTGCCCAGTGGATTGGAGAATCAATAGAGCTCGTGGTTGATCTTCCAAATCCCGATCCGCTTCTTCCCCTTTTTCATTGTATTAAACCGGACGCTAGCCCATTATATGAGAACCTGTCGATGGTTTAGCTGCGGAGATCCTTCACCTTTTCCATTGGTCTTTGCTCTAAGCTTGAACAAGGGCTTTCTCTCTGCTTGAGTGGCTTGAAGCTACAACAATCAAGGCTGGGCCTTTTATTGCTCTTCTCTTGTCCCCTCGGGCTTATTATATAAAATTTAGGCAAGCGGTGGAACTGGAAAACTATCAATGCTTTTCTCCCTGTCTTTCCACTCATATAATGAAAAAAGAATTCATCTCGGATACGTCTTATTCCGTGATCCATTTCATGAATCATTAGAGTGCGCGTTGCGTGAGGAGTTAAGGGCTATTCCAGTCGATTGATCCTCCGCTTCTGGCCGTCTCGCTCCCATCGCTTTGTTGGCTGACAGCCCCTATCGCTAATCAGAGAGAGGTAGCGAATCGAATGTTGTGGCGGCCTTGAGCTCTTCTTCTTTCCGCCCTCTTTGCCGCAGCTATTCCATCTGGTGGTATACTAGAGTCTGCCTAAAGGCTGCTCTTCTGCCTTACCCTTAAGGTAAGTGGCGGTGAATCTCTTTATACTCTTTATCCGCTAGCGCATGTCTACCAAAAGTTGGGTAAGCAGTAGAACTCGTTGCCTTTCTTTCCACGCTAGAAGTGAAAAGCCCAGCAAGTTCTTGAGATCTATAGTTCTGGTGTTGGGCGAGATGGGGATAATAAATCCTAACTCCTTGCTTCAGCTTCCTTCTCCCACAGATCAGACCTGGGGTTGGGGATCTCTACTCGAACTAGAAGGCGCGTAACTCCATCGATGCTAATGACAGCCTCCTTTGCCTAACGCTGCTGTTTCTCAGGTCGAGTTGAGGGTTGAGCTTCTTATGATTCTGTATCTGTTGCTTTTTGCGCGGCTGCTTTTCTTTTAAACAAAAGAAAGGCCAGTTCTTTTCCTAATCGATAGCTGCTCGTTCCTCTGATTATGGTTAGCTTGCCACGGATCTGCTAACCTCAGTCAGGATCTCTGATCCCTACGACATGATCTCAGGCGATCCCCTCGAATCTAGTATAAAGCTCGAGCTTCTCCACTGATCGATTTCACAAGTAAATGAGTGGCTGAGCTATAGCTGCTTGAAATAAAAGCAGGCTTTTTTCAACTCCCTCGAAGCGGAACCTGTTTTTTTGCTTATCGGAGGCTACCGTCGCTACTCCTCTCCGCCGTTGACGGATCTGAATGACCTTAAATGCCTAGGGCAGCTCCTTCAACCATGGACTTGAGGTTTCCGTGCTTTGAAGTGAAGCTGGAACGAGTTCTTTCATAGCCCATCCCGAGGATAGAAGCGTTGAATTCTACTCTGCTGCTGACTTAGCTCAGTTCCCTATCTCATCCCTTTCCTTTCAGTGGTTGTTAACCCGACCCGAAGATGGCTACAGTCCTACAGTCTTTCCTTTCCCATAGGACTGTATGGAAGAAAGTTCTTGATGAATGATAATGTTATTCCTATCCATGATCTCAGGTTCTTCCTCGGCCCCTTTCTTCTGTCTTTTACTTTGTGCTTTTTCTGTCCTAGGTAGGCTTCTCTTCTCGCTACTCCAGTCTAGTGGGGAAGGTCTGTTGGTTGTGGTGTTATGACTAATTAATAAATTGCGTATATAAAAGTGAATATATGATGCCCAGGCTAGGAATGCTGTGTTTTCATAGTAGGGTGCTGTCCCTTTCCCGAAAGAAAGAGAAGATCCGATAAAAAGGAAGTAGGCTTCGGTTCAATCTGGGATCGAACTATCCTCTTTTCTTTGGGCGTGTCAAGCCAGTTCTCTGATCCGAGGGGGACTCTTGCGTGAAGTAAAGAAAGTTTCCAGGAGGGATTCGAACCGAACTCCACTCCAAGCTTTGGCATATGGAATAGAGTCTTTTAGCTAGTCTTATGATACTAGCTTTGCTTTATAGAGTACAAGAAAAAAGCTTTCCCTATCAGCTGTAACTAGATAAGAAAGAATAAGTCCAGCTTTGCTTATTATAAATAAATTTAAAGTATAAATTGAAGACTTCATTTTTTTATATTAATAAGGATTGCCAACAAAGCCTTTTTTTTGTTTGGGTCCAGGGCTTCTTTGTTTCGGACAAGAGTGTCCAGCACGCAAGGGGAATAGATGCCCAAGGAAGATAGCATGGGCAGAAAGTTATATTTTATTGGATTTCCATTCTTGAGCCACTCACGAAGTCCATGGTTAGGCTTGTTCAGATAGAGGGGAGAGCCAGAATTTAGTAGCTTTAGGGCAGGTTATGAGGACATGGTCGGTGCTTTCATTGATTCCTTGGCACCAACAGGATCCCTGACTAATGTGCCGAGTGTGGAGAAGGGCTAGACGATCATGGGCACAAAGCCAGAGGAAGTCGTTCACTCTAGGAGTTGTTTGGGCAAATCCACTTCCAGTCACTCGATTGGAGTCTTTGCTGAGAGTCTTGATGAGCAGCCATATGGTAAGCATGTTTGCTTTTGAAGTTACCCTTGGGATCCGTCCTCCCTCTTTCTGCTTTTCCTTCCTGACGTGAACGAAGCTCCAATGAGTCGCTCCTCGCGAGGGCCGGACCGTCAATTCATCTACTCACTACTACGCTATAACTGATCCTCGGACGGAGCCATACCTGTGTTACCAAAACTTGCTAGCCGACACCGGCTACCGCAAAGGGTTCAGTTGGTGGGTTGAAATCTCGTCACTTCTTTTGAAAGTCAAAAACGGAGTTTGGTTGCTCGTTCTAGTGCTGAAGCAGAGTACAGGCGGACGCGAAGGCCCCAGGCCGGGATTCTCCCTACCCTAAAGAGTAACACACTTGGAGAGGGGATTTCCTTCCATTCATTTGCCCGAGATGATAAACTATCTGTCCTATTCGATTCCAAAGAGCGCATTCTTCCTTCAAACCTGAAAAAGCGTATTCTCTAAGAGAACAGCTGATTCGACGGGATGCTTATTCGAGCGTCGTAAGCCCTTCGAGAGGAAGATTAATGTAAATGTTGCCGGTTAGGCTGCAAGTCCATTTCCGCTCGTAGATGGGATCTCAAATCGGCCTTTTTTGCGTTTTACCGGAAAATTGCTTGTTTTTCGGATTTCTCTTCTAAGGCAGCATCTCAATGTGATAACATCCCCTACCCCGTGTTTGGGCTTGTTTTTGATCGGATTGGCAGGTTTGGAGTGGGGATAAAGACTTAGATTCTGATCAGTGCCCTTCTGATTCTGTGCTGTCTGAACTAAGTATGCAAGCAACCCCCTATTCAATCAACTACGGAGATTGAGTTACCTGTCTTCGAACCTAAACTGGCTTCTCACTAGCCCACAAAACTTAGATTGGAATGGATTGTGATCGGAATTAAATAGTTCATGAGCTTGACTAAACCGTACTACTCTCTATTCGTTCTACTTGAGCTATCTCGCCACTTTCGGACTTAGCCTGAGACTTCTAACAAACGGCCCGGTTTCTCCCTTTCTTGTCTAGTGTATTAGACTCCCATTATAGGTCATTCGGAAGGGCTCCGTTTCTATTTTAGGGCATAACGTTGTGGTTGTTCCCTTCTCCTTTCAGTCGAGTGACTTGTACTTCCTGACCGAGAAAAAGAAGTTCCAAGAGGCATCCTCCATTCATATCGATTTGGGTTTTTCTGCACCATATTTTGATCTGCCTCTTCTTCGATCCGGAATTCCCAACAAATCCTTGACTCCTCGAATACAATGGGATTTCACACCTGGCAAATCTTTAACTCTACCTCCTCTTATTAAGACCATAGAATGTTCCTGCGAATTATGACCTTCGCCCGGAATGTGAGCAATATATTTCATGTCGATTGCTCAATCGTACTTTGGCTATCTTACGTGGAGCTGAATTTGGTTTTTTCGGTGTTCTCGTTGAAACACGCGGGCCGTACTCCTTGCTTCTGGGGACATTGATCCGAAGCTCGAGTACGGTCCGTGCGCCGTTTTTCTTCTCTACCATGACGAATCAATTGATTTAATGTAGCATCGCTCTTTCCTTTGTCCTTCCTCCCTTTTTTGCCCTATCACTAGTGATTTACTCCCGTCCGAAGCACCCCTTTTCCATTCATAGAGAGATCCTATCGTCAAAATCAATAAAAGGCCATCATAGACCAGATCCAAACGGATCAATCTTGTTGGGAGGTACTGCCCAAGGAAAGGAAAAAGGTGACTTCCGGATCAGGAATAATAAATAAAATGGAAACAAGATAAAATCGTATATCGAAACGACTTCTGGCATCACCGAAAGGATCGAAACCACATTCGTAGGCCGACAATTTATCTGGATAGGTCGAACTATTGGAAGCAAAGGGAAAAGGAAGACCGAGTAAGATCAAAGAAACTAGCAGGACTGATCACACTAAATAGATACAAATAGGTGCAAATTCTGACATTACCACAAACCACTTGGTTCTTTCGCTCCATTCTCGCGGAGCGGCATACCGGAAAAAAAATAAAAAAGATCTGGGGCCTGGTCTGGGTCGACCCAATCATGATATTTCGACACATTGGGGCTATGGGACTCGAACCCAATTCTTCCACGACCCCCATTCCTTCTCTTATGAGATTTCATTTTTAAGATCACATCACCTTTCATACCAAAAAGAAAGCTCCTCATATACGATAGCACCAATGATAGAAGTAGAGAATGCTATCCTTCTTCTTTATTTCATCTGCAGAGCCTAATCCCTTTATCCCTCTCCCTTAGGTTAGGGTGCATTCCTGGTGAGTAAGCCGAGTCCTTGTGGTAAATTAGCCAGCCCACTTCCACCAGTTTCTGACTTCCTAAGGAGAGTGTAAGCCATACTTTCTTGGCGCTGTCAGCCACGCCTTTGTTTGAGATCCGTTGCAGGGCATGTGAACTTCTTAGTAAACGGGCTTCTTCTCCTAGGGTCATTCGCTTGCGACCACTTACTGGAAAGACTTGCCTTATCCCTATCCCTTGTTTGCTGGATTTTCCTTGCCAGATTTCCTTTCAAACTACTGCTTGTCCTGTTAGTCTGTTAGATCGCATGGACAGAACTCCTAATTCCTAATTAATGGCTGGCAGGTAACGGGAAATTAATGGAATGGCATTGGCTTATGGGGCACTTCCCTCTGGATGGATTAAGATAACAGGCCTCGTCCCAAAGCAAAAGGAAGAAAGAGGCTTGCTCACATAAAATATCCCAGCTGGCAAGGGAAAGATCAGCCCCATAGCGTATTTCAGGTATATCCGCAATCGCATATTCTGGGCCATCTGCAGCCTATATTTATGTATTTCCTGCAATGTAATGTCCGGGCCATTTCCTTTCGATGGCAGATCCCGTGGAAGTTCCTGTCGGACCAGGAGAGTGAATCGAATAGGTTACATAGGCAGGACAGGCGAGTTCTCATACATTTCCTGGCGCTGTTAGCCTGCCCTAATCTACTTCCTTCCCCTTTCTCCTTTTTAGAAGTGACTGTTTACTCATCTTTTCCGAAGTGAGCATATACTGAATCTCCCCTAGTGTAAGAAAGTTGATTTATATTTCTAAAACTTGCCTCTTGTAAGTGAGTGTATAAAATGGCATATCTAAGTGAGTTTGAAAGCCGGGTTATTTAAATCCCAATGCCCTCTTTTGACATTGTTCGAGTTCTCTAGCGCCTGAGTCTGTTACGGTGAGTGAGGAAGCCTTTAAATTGAAAGCAGGCCTTTCTTTTATTCAAGTAGGAATTATAGGCAAGCTAGCAATTCTTCAAGTGAGAGTTTACATCCAGTGCTACATTTAGAGTTCCAGTTGCAGGAAAGGGAAATAGACTTAGGAGAGCCAGCAGGCGCCAGCAAGCTAGGTTTTAAGTGAGCAATCTTGTGATTTCCTTGCCATCCAATTACAATTACAGTTGCTATCTAGTTTCAGTGCCAGTGAGTAAACCTGTTCAAGCAAGGGTAAAAGCATATTCGATTCCGACTAGCTGATTATAGAGTCATATGCTAGGCCAGTTTCCAATCATCTGTTTTAGTTTGTCGTGCCAGGCGAGCAAATGGGTTCCCTAGGCAGTAATGGGTTGCAGGGCATTTTCCTTGGATGTTTTTTCTGTTCTGTCCTATAGATATAGAACAACAGGTAAAGCCTTAATGAAACCTTTGGGTGATCAAAGAAGAGAATCAAGGCTCCTCTCCTTTTCTACGAATCTACAACTCTCTTTACTGAGCGAGACTCTACCCAGATCTAAAGAATTCGCCAAAGAGCCTTCTTCTAACTAGGAGAGTAGGCAAGCTACCGGAAGCGAAGCTTCTGGCTCCCCCTTTGAATTTCCAATTCCTTCTTTTCGTTCTACTTAGGTGGAGCAATCCGAACTCTCGACAGAATATAAAAGAGCGTCTTCGAACCTGTGTAGACACCTCAACGAACTCATGTGGACACTCCTCAGCCCGAGCCGAGGACAATCTATAAAAAATACACATTAAGATGTTGACCCGTTTTTCTTTTCTTTGCTGATTCCTCTCAATTAAATTTGCCATGTTGCACTAAGTTACTTACGTATGTATGCATGCGGTCCGGGAACACTTTGGGGTGAACACCCATCCGAACAAGTAGGGTCAATAGTTCAGCATTTAGGCCGTAACATTTAGCAACAATAAAATCTTTAACCCAACAAGTGCTCTCCGAACCAAGCTAGATAGTCTCCTATCACTAGGCTCACCAACCAACTGGACTTTGATTCTTATTATTCCTACCGGATATCAAAACCATAAGGATTGTTTCCAGCCATGAGTTCCCATATTACATAAGCGCTCTTGGTGGGCCATTCCATCAATCTTTGAGAAGGGGTCCAATCTCGTATTTTATGGTCGGCGTGGCGATAGGCTTCGCTTCTACGACAGCCTCCCCAGCCGTTGCAAAGACTGAGCGAGAACGGTAAGGGGCGGAATGTCGTTGCGCGGGGATGCGATTAGCCAAGCTGGGGCAAACAAAGCCGTCCGGCCCCTACCGAAGTACTAAAGGCTTTCGAGGCTTACACCTCCCTATTACACGACCTAAAAAAAGGTAGCTTGCTGTAGCGCCCTTAGAAGAAATCTAAGCCTTTTGAAGCGCCAGTAGTTGTAGCTGTGGCTGTGGCCACACCAACCCTTTCGTTCTTATCGCTCCGGGTTTCTATCTATATGACCTCCGGGCGGTACAAAGTAAACCTCTTCCGTAGAGGCAGGTAGTAACCTAACCTTTAAGAGTATGTTCAAGGGGGGGAGCCCTCTTATCTATCAATGGAAAGATCTCCGTGCGTGATAAGGAATCCTAGAAAAGATCGATTGAGACTCCCTCCCCGGTCCCACGAAGATCTCTACGTACTTGTCCAGTCCAGGACAACTGAGATCTTCCGGTCTGCGTGCGTGGGAGCAGCTCAAATAAAGAAGAGTCTGGTCTGAATTCAGGCCCGGCCCGCCCGTCTGCTGCTAGATCCGGGAATGGCGCCACGCGAGGGCGCCGCTATGCCCCCCAGCTCTGCAGCGGCCGGCCCCCGGACTATGCAAAAGAATCGAGGCCGGGGGGTCTCGCCATAGTGGTTCCCCCCCCGCCTTTGGTGATTGACCAAACTAAGAGGCCTAGATCTGTGCCCCTTAATGAATCGAATGGTCCTTCGGCCCCTTCATTTTATTCCGACGGCCGGCATAGATATCATGAGACCCGCCCACTATTACTACGAAAAAAGCCCCGCCTTTTTCCTTCTAACTAGGAGAGTAAGCAACTTCTATTTAGCGCCGGACCTTGAGTCGAATTGATCGTGTCATGTGCAACGTCCATCAATGATGGTTCATTAATGTCAATTGATTTAGACTCCTTCCCCCTTCCCAACTACGAATAAGATCGAGAGGAGCCCCAAAAACCAAGAACGAAAACGGAAGCCTTTCGATTCACTCCCCATTCTCTCTTAAATAAAGCTCGCCCTCGAGCCTTGGGCAGGTCGGCCGGGTCTTTCCCTGTTGTTCTGTTCCCGCCACGAGAAAGACGCACAGAAGGAGGGGGTATGCCCGGCGCGCAGAGGATCCGTTGAGAGTGTCTGTTGTCTCGGTAGGGAACTTTACGATCTTTTCCCTGTATTGAATAAAAAAAAGAATAGGTAAGTGCTACGGCCCTCTATTGTTTGATCCAATATTGACCGGGGACGAGCCCCGACTTCCATAGGGCCTTTCCTTGGTTTGACCTCCCGTAGTGGTCCTTGCTTTTAATAAAGCTCCGCGGGGCTAATTTCTCGTACTTGCTCAGTGTGCCCCCCTTTCGTCGAGTGCCCCGCCCGGTTCACTGGGCTGTTGGCCTACCAAGCACTTGCCCGCTGCTCCTGCCGCCCGCCAAGCGGGCGGAGCGCTCGTTATCCTTACTGTTCTCTATGCCGGGGCCCCTCCCATTGCTCTAGCCATAAGCTATGGCAGCTCCAGCTCGAAACCAAAGGAGCCCGCCCTGCGAGGCCAGAGTGGGCTCAGTGGTCAGCCCCCATTCGAATTAAGGGGTCTTTAGCTTTTGCCAGATCTAGAGAGATACTACGAGTCCTCCGTCCCAGATTCCATCGCCGCGGCCATCTGGTTCACCGGTACTACCAAAAAGTCTCATGCTTACGTTACTACTGTTACTGATGGTTTTATTATCTTGGACCCCGGTCGGTCGTGCTTCTGGTTTCCATTCCCATCATCATATTGATCATATCAATCTCCTCGCGCTCTGCCATAAGAACTTGGAGTCCGTATCATGGTGAAGGTAAGGTAACGCTGTGATTCTTGCTCAAAAAAACAGACCGAACGCGTTCGAGTTATTGGCTCGTCCAACCCGGCAGCATTCATGAGTCGCTCGTTCAACTGTCCCTCGGAGACACGGTCGAGAACATGCATGGTTGCCCCCGTCCTTTCTTGCTCTCGGTCCCACCCAGCAAGATACGGCTCAGCCAAAAAACGTGAGCGCCCCTGCGCGAGCCTTATTTTTTTTAGTAAAGTCAAGCTTTGGCTCCCTAAAGACTAAAGACAGAAATGGATCAAAAAAAGGGGGACTTCTGCAACGGGCTATACCACCCAAACCAACTGAGGGAAGTCGCATCCGCCCCATCGCAAGCACCTACAATGTCATGATAACATTGGTTTACCCTTTTTTCTTTGGTAGTTCAACGGACGGTCGCCCCTCCAACAAGAAAAGGTATAAATATGGAAACTTCTCTGCCATTTGGATCGGAGAATTTATGGAGGAAATCGGCTTTTTAAATTTCCAGAAACCACACGATTATATAGCCAAAGGGAATACGCCGCGCCTAAAAATCATCCCAAGCGCTGCTAATGTGGCTACAAAGCTATTTCTTTGGAAAGCTCCTACTGAGATGGGAAATTCCCCGATAAAGCTGCTAGTACCAGGTGAACTCATATTGGCCAAAGTGGAAGAGAAGGAAATGGTAGAGAGATTCGGCATGGTGCTCACTAACCCTCCGTAATATCTAACAAGTCGAGTCTTATGTCGGTCATATAGAACACCAACACATAGAAAAAGGGCTGAAGGAACCAGTCCATGACTTAACATCGGTGGAATGCTACCTCCAATTCCCTGTATGTTCGATAGAGCCAAAGATTCCCCCCCCCCACTGATCGGAGTACGCCGATTACCCCCGAACCGTACAAGATAGTTACCGCCTATCATACGGCTTTCTAACTTCACTTTTTTTTCTGGTCGTTCCGCTCTGTCGATCGATGGTAGTATAAGAGATCTGATCTGTAACCCCCCGAAATTTGTTACATAAGGGTTCCTGCTTTCTACCCATAGTTAGCATGTATCTCCCCCGGGTCATACTTGAGTATCACATCGTAGACCCCCACCCCAACTCTATCTTCCTTATCAGTGAACCGGAAATAGTGCATAGGCACTTTTCAATGCAGCGGGGACGAGACGACGTGACATACTACGATCACGTACAGAAGTGCAGCCCCTCGGCTCGGCAATATGGAACCTCTCAACAGCTCCCGTTCCTTTATGAGGTCCTATCGGGATAGGTAGGCCCAGCCCAAGCCTTCCCCCTCCCTCCATAAGACCCTCTTTCTCTTTCCCCCTCGAGAAAGAGAAGAAAGGGTTTTTTATCTTCTTTCATGTGAACGGCCTATCTTGTATCGAAAGGTTTTTCGTGCTATACACCACGTTGAGAAAGACCAGCCTCCTATGTACCGTACCATTTTTTACCCTCCCCTGAAAGGGGTCCTCCTTATGATGCTACGGACGGCTGTCCGAAAAGGGGTAAACTCGGACGAGGATAGGATTGCGCGCGCCGGGCCCTCCCTTCGGGTGTCATATTTTGGCCGAGTTTACCGTACCTCCGCCCTTATGTTACGCGACCGTAATCTTTTTTATGTTCCACCGCTGTTACGCCAGAAATAAAGGTTCCACACGAGCTCCCGTTCTGCGGCGTGGTGGCAGGACCGATAGGAGATTTGCTCCGGGTGTAGATAGGGTAAAATCCGCAGGAGTCATGCAAATACATAGGACCCTTCCCCTCTCTTTTAGATGGATGGGGTGGTTTGTTTTATAACGTCTTTTCCTATCTACGGTCCCTCGGAGCGAGGGGTTAGGCAGGTAGTATGGGCCCTCTGACTTCCAGCTATGTGTTGTGCGGCTCCCGCGAAGCGAATGAAGGGAAGCTCGAAGAGCTTACGCTTACTCTCAGCCTCTTTGATTGGTAGGCGGGCGGGCTAAGCCCCCTACTTAAGATTCCATTCATAAGGGTCATTTTCTGTTGGCGTGACGCTTTGGTTAGGCCGACTACTAGACTACTAGAGGTGACTTCTAGCTTCTATAGGGGCCTTTCCACTTTGGTGTTGTTTTAGTTTGTATTGGTACTGAATGAACATATCAAACAAAGGCGAGCAGTATAAGCCCTTCTCCGGCCTGGGAAAAGCAGCGAACTCTAGAAGCTAGGGCGTTGTTCACCTTTGGACACGAACACTATTCCGTTCTCAGCGTAAACCCGCCTTAGAGATTGAACGGCAATAAGATAAGTCGACGTTCAATCTAAGACAGCGCTGATAGCTTGTAGTGAACAGCCCCTTCTTTACCAACCGAAAGCAGCCTTTGGTACTTAACTTAAGTAGTTCAGGTTTGGAACCCTTGCAACTATGATAGAAAGCCGTTTGCTTTTTGCCAAACCCTTCGCCTTTCTTTTGTTTTGAATCAAAGTAGGTCGCGACTGTTGTATTTATGTTTAGTAGGTCGGGGGGAAGCTACCGCTTATACGACAGCTCTGCTTCCTCGTCTTGCTTCTGGCAAAGCTTCTACTTTGCTTGCTTCTCTCGCGCTTGCTTGCGCGAAGGCTTATTAAGTCCTTTTAGCTAGGTCCAAAAGCTTCCGTCAAAGCGAAAGATCTGATCCAACTGAAATCCCGCATATCCGCTGCGCTCAATATGCGGCTACGGCTAGGCGATCATATCGTGCCAAAAAACCATTTTTTTATGTATAGAGAGATCCCCTAGATATACAGATAGAATAGATGTTCATGGATAGACAGACATTCCATTGATTCTTAGTTTTGGGGCTGAAAAAGCTCGTCGATCCAAATGAATCATTCTTTGTGGTCTCTCTTCGCCCCCCGCCCCGAAACTGACCCACAGCACAGCGCCCATTCGCTTCGCGCGCGGGAAGGCAACGAAGTTCAGTTCATGAGACCGCGGCGGAGTGGAGCAGCCGCGACACGAAGTTCCTTACCTTAGCTGGATCTCGCTGGTGCCACCTAAACGGTAAGTAGGCGACGGATGTGTGACGTTTTGGAGTTGTCGTTCGTGCACCTGTCCCCAATGGAAGAATGAGTGATCCGTTCCCCTGCGGATCATGGCCTTACCACTCGGTCCCCGATGGCCTGCGGGGGATTCGGTATAGCAGCTTACGTTTTTTTGCGCTGCGCGTTACCGCTGGACTGGACACGTGTTAGCTGTAGGAAGTATGGTTCCGAAAGTGACTTCGGTTCGCCAGTTCAGGCTCAACTCCTCGCTTTACGTTAGCGGACCTACACTACAGGTCGGGCCGGGGCTCTGCGCTCTTTCTTTCTGTGTGGGACGATGCCGGGGAGAGAAGGGAATGCGTCGAGGCGGCGAACAACAACAACACAACTAGATTTTTGCTTTTCCCTCCATCCATGAGATGAGCCCAGTGCATTGGACCGATGGATAAGAGAACTGAGCTGGCGCTTGGGCGCTCTACGTACGATGTAGACTCCATCAGATACATATCGATATGTATCTGATGGATCAAGAATAGTTGTCTTATCAATAGATAGAAATAGGGGATTTCCCCTTATTCTTGATGGATTCCCTCTATATCATTCCTACTCTTTCGATCTATCAGAACGGATCAGGCTATCTATCAATCGATTTTAAAATAGCACGTTCATCTCGCTTTTCGTTCATTTCCGCCACGCCAACATAGCCACAATAATAAGAAGAAGCAGGCGAAGCAGCTAGAAGCGCTCGCTTCTAGCCCTTGAATTCTTATTCACGAATGAATTGGGAAAGCCAACACAAAGATTCGATTCTTACTTCGTAGAGCCGGTGCTGCTGTTGCCTGCGCGTAGGGTGTCCCCCACTCCCGTCCGGGGGCGCTAAGGGGCTTTTGTTTTTGGAACAGACGCAATGTTTTGCTGACGCCTTGAATCAAGCTTTTGTTGCGACATGCTATGTTTTCTCCCCCATTGCTAGTAGGTTGATGGGTCGCACGCCGGCACACATGTTTTGGCCTTGTCTTTTGTGTCCATAACTAAAAATAGGTGACCTAACGGCCGCCGCCCGACTAAACATACCAATAGTCACCAGATTCATATGGGCTACTGAGGAGTAAGCAATGATCTTCTTAAGATCGATCTGTCTTGAAGTGGTCAAGGAAGTATATATTATAGCAATAGCGCTTGGAGTATACATGAAAGGAGTGGAACAAAGTGTTGCTTCGGGAAACATGGGTATTGAAAATCTTAAAAACCCGTGGTTCCAATTTTGAAGGAATTCCTGCCAAGATGACGGATCCTGCCGTAGGTGCCTCTACATGAGCTTCGGGTAACCAAATATGAACTGGTACCATAGGCACTTTGACGGCGAAAGCGGCGAAAGAAGCAATCCATAGAAAGATTTGGCGCCGCTCACTAAATTCTGTGGTTAATGATATTTGTAAAATCGCGGTCCCTGTTTGGAAAAGAATCAACAGAATAGCTAATAGCATAAAAACAGATCCAAGTAAAGTATAAAGGAAAAAACTGATATGCTGCCTTGATCTTTCTTTGTCTCGAACCCCATACCCCTATAATAATGGTAGAGTAAGGGGTGGCCCCCAAAGCGGAATTTACCGGTGGTGGTTGGTCGAAGCTCCAGTAGGTAGCCACTCCTTCTCAGGGAACCGTACGTGAGACTTCCGCATCATACGGCTCCGTCCCGAGCTTCCGTCGTCGGCCCTTGTCATTAGACCACTATCTATGCATGTATATTAAGCCTGGACTCTCGAATCTTTTGCTTCTCGGGTGGGTGGTGGCGAACAATGCAGCTTGCGTTGCGGGAGATGCCCGCCCGTAGGGCCCGGCCCGCTTCTCGCCCGAAAGAACCGCTCACTTGCTAGCCGGACTAGTGGGGGGCCCTATCCGGAGACATACTGAAAACCATGCCTTTCGAACGCAACGCCCGTCTTCCAAATTAAAATAAAAAGGGCTCGTTGGGAAGAAAGATGGAGTGCGGCCTGTAGAGCACATGTAACGCACAGTCGGTTGCTCACGCAGTGGATCTCTCTCTAGATATCTAGAGAGAGAGAGATGTGAAAGTCATAGCCTTTCTTTTATGGCCGCCCCCCGACTTACGGCTTTACGCTACTACTACTGTGATGTGAGCGGTTCCAATTTGTTTTTGTTTCCCAATTCTCCTGGCCGGAACTTGTATGCAGCACTTATACGAAGGTGCATGCATAAAGGTTTGGAACTCTTTTCTTATCTGAATCTTTACTTTAAGACGGGACCCTACCCTATTATCGAAACCTCTACCGAGCTTAACCCTGCCCGCATTTCCTTTTTTTTTAAGGGGCCCAAAGAAATGTCTCCACCTGCTGGGCCAACAGTCTTTCTTCGGAATTCTACTGAACGGGTCGATCCTCCCCTCCCGTTGTTTTAGCAACTTATCCTAAGGTCTCCTCACCAAGAGCTCCCCGGCGACGACAGAGGAACCAACCCGCCTGCTGTGGCGGGGCGGCTTTTTTTTTTCACAATAAGACCTGGACGATTATCCCTACCCTCGGTAGCTTACGAGTTTACGTCCATCCCTGGTTGGGTACAGTTTCCTTTCGATTTTTCCCTTGTAGCCGTTACCCGAATTCGCGCAAGTGTGTGTCCACACCCCCAAACTGACTTGACGAGGAATCCATTCTCGCGAACAAACACAACCCCTACACACACCTAGGAGCACCCCTTCCTGCATATCCATACAAGACCCGAGTAGGCGGGTCGAGGTCCTACGAGGTACCCACTACTCAGAGTACCCTCCCAAAAGGAAAAAGATGTGTCTGTCAGGTTCGGTTCGTCTTAGTTGGGTTGGGCGGGTTCGACCAGAATGCTATGCTTACGCACAAGACTACCCCTCTTCCCGAAAGCTTCGCGGGGACTACTTTACGACGGACGACCGCCCGTAGGGGTTTACTGCACAAGGCCCCTGCAGAGGAAAAGCTTTATCCCAGCGAATAGAAGATGCTCAGCTCCGCACAACATAGGGATTAGCACGCTTTCGGGAAGAACATAGAATAGTAGAGGATCCAGCATGCGGAACACGGCGATCATTAGAAATTCACGAATTAGAGATGCTGTAATATACTCTTTCCCATAACTTCTCATACCAGACCAACCCACTAAAATACAAATAGGGATCAGAAATGTGGTCAATATCACGAAGAAAAAAGAGAGACCGTCTATACCCAAATTAAAATTTATGTTTTCATAAGGAAGCCATCGAAGGCTTTCCACAAATTGAGATTTGGCCGTAGAAGGATCGAATTGTATCCGAGGAACAGGGGAATACAAAAAAGTAATAAGAGAGGCACACAGACCAATCAATCGTATCGGTCGTATTCTTGAATTTGGAATGAAAAGAGGAATAATGCTTCCTAGCACGGGACACAGAATAGGACCACTTAGATCAGAATAGCATTCACAGAAATGTTCTAACATAGAGTAGAATCGAACATTGAAGAGATTAGTTGACAACAGTCAAAAGATGGGCGCCTAATTCAAATTCCAAAACAATAGGGGTCTATCAGTGCAAGTCAGCTGAACACCGTGATTGATGAGTGGGTAGGTGGGTTAGGTGCGCCTCTCGTCCAGTGGGAAGTATTGAGGCGAGTCTCCTCCCCCCTTCCTTTTTTCTACTTTTCCTCTCTCCTTTTGCTTGTGCTTCTACCCGGGCTTTTCATTTTTATAGATTTTTAGAGACCCGAGGCAATTTTTCTAAGATTCATTGCTCGATTTTGCATGCTCTGCTCCCAAAATGCAGAGAGACTTTCGAGGGCAGATCCGGGTTGGTCCGGGGAGAGGGGGCTAAGTGAAAGAAAAAAAAGAATATGAATATAAATGGAGCTATGTCGACTTACGTACGTCTCGTTGACCAAACGATCAGACCACGCCACGTATCATCCCCTCTTTCGATAGAGGAGAGAAAAAGAAAAGAGATAGCGATCGTGCCGTAAGACCTTGTTCGTTTCTACTTGACGTTATTTTCCTCGGTTTTTTTGATTTTACATTAAGGCCTTTAGTTTAAGTAGGTTTGGGCTAGGTCGTTGCGCTCCTGCCACGTCTTGGCAAAGTAGGCTGATGGGCAAGCCTCCTCCTGCCGCAATGGTGTGGGCGTCAGAGGCTGTTGCCCGTCGCCAACTCGAAGGGGCTGAAGTTCGACGCAGAGCTTTTTTGGTTTTTAATTTATAGCAGCACTGAACAACATCCAACAGCTCCAGTCCTTCTGGTTGGTTTGCTTGCACTAAAGTGCCTTAAGTAGCCCTCGAGGAGTCCGTTTATATCCGTCTGAGCTTTCAAAGATATACCGACCGTAGGTATCTTACTTACCATCAGATACCGACAGTCGTCTTCTAACATTACCGACCTTAAAATATCGGGTTTCATCATCAGAAACAACCCGATTTCCGAGACCTCTTGCATTGCATTACCATAACGAGAGAAATTGCTCTTGTGACTCGGAATGAACCTTTCTCGGTGGAAGAAAGGAATAGCGATGGATTCCTATGAAGCATTCAGGAACAAGAAGATTCAATCGGACGACGAATTCATACGTGGTCCAAGGAAATAAAAGGTCCGCTTCCACGATTTCATCTATATCGAATCTGAATATCAGAATAGCTTATATAGTCATGATTCAATTCAGGTCCACTGACTTTTGATTGATTTCTCTTCGGATCTGATTGGAACATTTGAGAAGTAGGAAGACTTTTGGCGGGCGATTCATAATTGGTATCTAGAATATCTATGTCCTAGGACATAAAATATGAATAATGAAGATAAATGAAATATATATCTAATCTAAGAATTTTGAGGCTGTACACCTAATTTTTTTTCCTGGGATTGTAGTTCAATCGGTCAGAGCACCGCCCTGTCAAGGCGGAAGCTGCGGGTTCGAGCCCCCGTCAGTCCCGACCTAGGATCCGATGAATCGATCAATTCATCTCTGTAGGGGGGGGGGCTTAGGATCTAATTCCCAGCAGGAGGATCCTTCTTTCGTTTCGCATTTCTCATCGGACAAATCAAGGAATCCAAATTACAATAACTAGTACCGATTGATGGAGGAGATACATATGTAGGTTGGTACAATCGGGGGTATCACCATATTAAGCATATTAAGTAAGGATTCAAAGAGAGACCGTACAGGTCTGGCTTTTTTCGATTGTTTCCTGGCCTGGCCCATCGAATAGAGTAGCAATTTCTTTCCCGGGAGCACATAACATTTTCTTTTTTTTTTACGATACGCAATTAACTTAACATAGTTACCCCCACAGAGTACTTTTCAGATTCAACCTACCCTTTCTTTCTAGCTCCGAATTTCTTTCTTCGCTACACCTATTCTTCTTCCAATAAATTCGAAATAATCGTCAACTGCTCTACTCTAATTCATAGGTTTTTTTGTATTGATCCCGGGATCTATCGATACAATAGTATGGGCATAAAAAAAAAGCAACCAAGTCATCCCTTAGCACAAGCACTAAGTAAGCAAGCTACCTTTTTTTCTATAAGAAAAAATAACCCCAAAAATATTGAATGACTGAGCACTCAAATCCTATCGCGAGTCTTGATACATAGTCTCTTAAGTCCTTTCCACAACTCCTAATTTGATTCTCCATCGCCCATCCAATCTAATTCACGACTCAGTCAGTAGACACTACACTAGTAGGGTAGTCAGTTATGTAATTAGTAATTTATAAACCAAAAACCCCTTCTTGGATCCTAGGAGCAAGGATTTACAGTCCTTTAGAACAACCTTTTTGATCCCAAGATTTCCGGCCCCTTACTTTCGTATTTTTTAATATAACAATTGAATCTGACTACCCAAGTCGATCCTATTGGCATAGGGCAAACGACGGCGGGATCTCGGTGCCTTTCTCTTGCTCTTGAAAGAATAGAAGTTGAGTTCGAGTTGTTATCATGCCGGATCAGAAAAGTAAAAAGCCATACTAAGAGCCAGCGGACCTGCTCACGGAGTCAGGCCTGTTCTGTAGTGGGCTGGGCAGACGTAGCAGGGCCATCTGAAAGAATATAGGAAAAAGAGCCGCTGGAGAAAACCAATTACGCCGGGTTCTCAATTCCATGGAGTATGTAGTGAGTTTGAATTTACCCGGTTAGCTAGAAGGTTCCTTTCGCTACCGTCCTAAGGTTCAACCAACCGTTGGTTTGCTTTAACAAGATTTCACTGAAGTGAACCCGACGCGAAGTTGGTGAAACCCGAGCGTAGCTAATGAAAGGGAATACCTAAAATTAAAACAGAACCTACTATAAGCCCTGAGAGCCAGCAAGCAAACCCCCCTGACTCTCTAAAAAAAAGCCTGCGTAGTAAACTCCTTGTTTGTTTTCTTTCCGATAGCTGCCGTTTTTCCAGTTTTCAAGTCAAGCGAGAAAGCAAGTGGAATAATACTTTCCTTTTTCGGCCATTTCTCAGCAATAGCTACCTGAATGGAAGCAAGCTACCTTCGGGGATAAGAAGAAGAGTGGTCGAATAGACTACGAGTCGAAGCTAAGACCAATCTAAGCCAATATCCCTCAGCTGGAAACTATCTAGATAGCTTTTTAGCGCTTAGCTACTTTATCCTTCTGCGCCGCTAGCGCTACTACTCCTAGTGATAGGAATAACCTACTCTTTTTCGAGATAAGGCCAATCTCGTCTCGGACCGGTGACGTATTCTAATGATCTGGATCTCTGGCTTATCTGTTACTTGACGGATTAAATTTCGGCTAGTGGGATTTAAGTGACGATAATCAGGGAAAAGGGTTGATTGGCTCTGATCGATACCATCTAAAAGTGCTTGCTTCATCCATTCGTTACTGGTTATTCTTACTAAGTTTCGCCTCTAGTGACTCTTGGAATCATGCGCATGGCTCCATGTCGGCCTTAATTTGGCGTCGGTGTAACGACCGGTGCAAGTAACAAATACTACCTACGAGTCTCATTCTCTCGCATTCGTCCTTACCTGTGTTCTATTCTATTGATCCAGTTTAGGCAGCTTTCAGTCTCTATAAACTTGATGGAATATTTCTTACACAAGATACGAAGTCATCAATCAATGGCATGAAGGAGTTCAATCAGGAACAGAAAGACTTTATTTAGGGTCAGATCACAATGGGTAAGCAAGCAAGCCTTGCAGTGTGACCGCAACTTGCTAGCCGACACCGGCTACCGCAAAGAGTTCAGTGTAAAAAAAAAGCTAAAGAAAAGACCCTTCCATTATTATACTGAATATTACCTTTTAAACCCCTTACGCAATGAAGCAAAGTTCAGAACTTTAGTCAGGGTCAACTCAAGATAACTCTTTCATCCGTCGAAGCAGAGACAGGAATTGCTACTTGAACTAGAAAGCATACTACTTAGATAATAGTAATTCATGTACACATCCCGTAGGCAAGGAACGATATTATTAGAAAGCCAAGCCAGTGCAGAGAGATAAAGTATAGTTACATAAAGAAGAGGAACCTTTGCCAGAGGAGGCTATTAAATAGTTGCCAGTGATTGCTTTGGCAAGCTAACTGAAGGATCGAGGATAAAACCTCTTGTCAATACAGACAATTTAATAGAAAAGTCAGCGAGTGGAATAAATGGAACGAGTATAAGGGCTAGTTAGTAGGTGAGTTTTTATAAGTGTGAAAATTTTAGTAAGCAGTAGTTAAGCTCTCAAGCGAGTCAGTCGTTAGTTTAGTTGACAATCCTGTCCAGTAAGGGAAGTAAGTAGAGTCAATAGAGTGAGTAAGTCCTTGTTTCTTTCCCTTTTACGTTGAGGGAGCTAGTAATGTAAGTGCTCGTCATGA
This sequence comes from Cicer reticulatum, assembly GCA_002896235.1. Taxonomy (NCBI): domain Eukaryota; kingdom Viridiplantae; phylum Streptophyta; class Magnoliopsida; order Fabales; family Fabaceae; genus Cicer; species Cicer reticulatum. The sequence goes on from PGWS01009099.1 coordinate 19,976, forward strand.
AGATAGTATAGAGAGAATATGGCCCCAATGATAGCACGAGCAGGAAGGAAGCCAGCCCATGAAGTTGGTTTCAAGCCCGTTTAAACGCCTTTTAACGGCCGTTTTGATGGCTGTTTAAGGTAGGTCTCAGGAGTTAAGTTTAAGGAAGATAAGATGTGCCAGTTAGAATTACCAGGACGCCTGCCAGCGGTATTTGATTGAAAGAGTGCGGTACCGGTACGAATTACTTTTTTGAATTAGATAGCCCCTCCTCTAATTCCACGAATAGATTCGATCCATTAGATTTATTTAACTCTTTCTTCTTTAGATTGCACGAGTTTCTGAGCCTTAGTTTGCAGCTTTTGTTGAGCCTGCCTACCTTTCCTTCTTTCATTCTTTGTTGGCTCGCAGTGAGGGATATCGATTACTGGTCGTAAGGGCGGGATATCTGGTTCAGCAGCAGATCCTAATTACCCTTCTGGTGACCAAGAAGCAGGGAGCGGGTAGTGGGATCTGCAGATTTATAGTCAGTTTGTTCTCGTCCCCACATAAAGATAAGAACACAAAGCGAGCAGTACCCTTTGGTGTTCTCTACCATGAGTCAAGGGCTAGGAATCACTGAATAGCTAGTAAGATAGATGTGTCTAACAAGCTAAGAATCTCCAGGTCGTAAGCCTTTATACCCAGCTCTAGCTTTTTCTAATTCTATATTCTTTACTTCATATATCATTCTCAGTTTCATTCCTTCGAAAGATATGGCTTCTGGCTGTTGTGTCCGAGAATATTAATAGTCTCCGCGAATATTAATGATTCTACAGTGCATAGCTCCAGACATGGGCTTCTTTCCCTTCAAACTATGGGTAGCCGGATGTTTAGCAATAGGATACCCTTACTTAAGTAAGTCCGCACTTGGCATAGTCTAGGTTTGCCACTTAATCCCACTATCAAATGTATAAATGGTGGTGGTCCTTCTGTGTAAAGTTAGCTAGTGTTGTGGATTCGAGCTGCCAAACAAACAACCTATTGACAAGAGCCCTATTCATTTAATTCTTTGCTATTCCGCACCTGTCCGGTTTATCTAATTGAGATCAAGAAAGTCGAGAACATTCAGAAAGAGATGTTTATGCATTCTAGGATTAGAATACGTTCCTATGAGATATCATAATCTTATGCTTGGCCACCGGGGGGGAACTAATTGTTCGGAGGAAAGGAGAGAGCAGTGGCCCGCACCGCATATCACAGGTAATTCCTCTACGCGAGGACGGGGTTGTGGAAGCCACTATAAGTATAGTAGACTGCTGTGAGTGGCTATAGGTGTTCACAATGGTGCTGCTTATAGCCTGGCTGGAATTAGTTAGTCTAAAAATATAATTGATCGGGATTGGATATAATGACGGCCGTATTGTCAAGATCCACCCGCTTAGCAGCGGAAGCAGACAGGTCTTTAATTAGGATAATCTTCTCACCGCACTCTCGGAAAGCAGGTGCCTACTAACGGTATGGAAGTCAACTGAGGGTAGTTACATGTAAGTGTCAGGTATTCGGATGTAAAAGTGACCTTTACGGGACGTAGCTTACACTTCAACACGAACCAGGGTTCAACCTAAGAGAGCTAGTCCTCACAGACTGATAGACAAGATATTGAAGGCTGGCTATTCCTGACCGATTCCCTTCGTCTCTGCATAGATGGACGAGAAGAAGGATAAGAATTGGTTTACCCGGTTGGACATTCCGGAATCTTCTTCTTCGAAATTAGCCTCATAGAAGCAAGGTCTTTCTGAGCTCGTCTTATTGTGTTTTTTACATGGATCAAGCCTCTTCTCTTATGGGCTGGCCGTCCTTCTGTTTCGATATATGGATTGACCATGACTATACAGTGTGCTTGTAGAAAGCATAGCACCTCTCATTGTTCACTCACCGAAGATTATTCTCTTCACATAGATCTCGGAATACGAGAACCTTCCTTCAACTACGAACTAAGCAGCCTTGAAAGTTTGAAAGAAAAGGAGTAGTGAATGAAATGAACAAGAAGGGAATTCCTTATTTGATAGTCCCATCCCAATTCCAATACGAAATAACGAGTAATGACGCCCCTTTACTGTTGTGGGCAGCAGAGATTAGATTCTTATTCTTCTCTTGCTTTTGGTACCAGCCTTGATATCTCAATCTTGCAAGGCACGACAGGCATTCGGAACGAACTCCGCGGAGAGCCACTCTTTGGTCAATAAAGAGACGATCAGCATCCATAGAATCTATCTAGAAAAGAGGCAGTCTGCCGCATCAAGAGAAGCGCACATCTTTTTTCGAGAATTATCCCCTTCTTACCGGAAGTGACATTTAAGAATATCCCATTAAAGGAAGATTGGACAATGGGACTTTACCTAAAGGTGCGGAAGCGAAGTCTGCATTTCTTGCTAGTTCTTTCTCCCAGTCTCGGACTCAGCCGTTTTTAGCCGATCGCACCTTACTCTCTTGTCTCAATCGAGCCGGTCAGATCAATAGAGAAGTCAGGCACTCGATTGACTTAAAGGAGGGTCCGCCCGTAAATTGATTGATCAAATGTTACCGGACAGCAGCAACAGAGACACAGTGAGTGCCTAAGCTTCTGTCAACCGTAACGGTTGATACGTCTCGGATTTTCGCCTCAATGACCTATTGTAGTGTAGGAGGTGGCCTCCAAGCCCAGAGGACTGGTGACAACAGTACCATAACGGTTTGTTATTTAAAGCAACACAGGTTACCGCGCGAGGTCGTGTAGAAAGAATCTTGGCCGTGGTCGTAGTTCATTGGTGATGTCAACGAGGGAAAGGTGGAAGTTTTTCAGGTAAGCCATACTTCAAGGTCAGCCGTAAGGCGAACTATTAGAGTGGGTAAGCGCCTCTATCTTTCTTATAGTGGGTAGAGGGTTTTCTGAGCTAACTGGCCCATGTTGGTACCACCACAATTGTAGTAATTATTCATTGGATTGATCGACCTGTGGTATAGACTCTTACGTACAGAATTAACGGGCTTTAAACGAAGCTCTTCGATGCGCTTTGCGTCTAAGGTTTGTTTCGTTCCCCAGTCTCTGTTCGGGTCTTCTCCTTCAGCATGGCTCTCTCTGTAGAGCCTTGTACCTTTATTCAATATTATGGTTTTGTTTAGGATGAGGTGTAGCTTTCTTTCATGTAGGAATTTATCCCGCTGTAATGTAATATATGGAGTTCTCCCGGCTTTATTTATGATAGTTGTGTTCTTTCTAATTCCTTCCAGCCGAGGGAGAAGAAGGTAAAAGAATGAAAGGTAAGCATGTCGTGTCGACGCACGCGAAAGGCCTATCAATGTACAAGTCCACTTCGATAGCCAAGCAATAGGGAGTCTGAAGAGACTTCCAGTTCGCTGGACTTAGTTTTCGATACTCCTTATGTTAATTCTTTTCTGTAACGGATTTCGTATTTAATGTACAGGTCGGTTGGGAACCTAATAAGACAAGCCAAGCGCTTAGCTTAGGTTCGGGCCGTTTACAAAATTAAAATACCGAAACTGAGAATTCCAGATGCCCTAAGACAGATGCCACTAAACAAGTAAAGGACAAACAGACCAGTATTCGTGGATCGGGAAGACCAAACTCTCATTCAAGAAGCGGACCGTGACGACAGCAGGCCGGGAAAGGAAATAGAAAAGCGGGGATAGGTCTTCAGTGTAGTCGATGTCCCTCTTTCAGAAGTTAACCCCTGGCGACAAGCCTGGCCTTCTATCCCTCAATCTTGCCTTTGATTCCCTATTGGTCTTATCAATTTACACCCCTACGAGGCTTTAGGCTTGGCTCATTTTCTTTCTCTGGGTTTCAGAGTGAGTGGGTTAAGGAGCCTTTTTCCGC
>PGWS01009105.1:0-11208 GCA_002896235.1 Cicer reticulatum
TTTGTGTCATTGGAGTTACATTTAGGTCATTTTCGTCCTCCCTAGGCTTATTCTAGTCCAATTAGGTTTTCATCCTCATTAGGCTTATTCTTGTCCATATAGGGTTTTTAACCAATCTTGTGCATCCAATAAGTTCATTTGTGTCAATGGATTAACATTTAAGTAATTTTCGTCCTCCCTAGGCTTATTCAAGTCCCATAAGTATTTATAACCAATCTTGTGCATCAAATATGTTTGTTTGTGTCATTGGATTCACATTTAGGTCATTTTCATCCTCCCTAGGCTTATTTTAGTCCAATTAGAGTTTTTAACGAATCTTGTGCAACCAATAAGTGTCTTTGTGTTATTGGATTAACATTTAGGATATTGTCATCCTCCCTAACCATATTCTAGTCCCTTTAGGGTTTTTAACCATTCTTGTGCATCCAATAAGTGTGTTTGTGTTATTGGATTAACATTTAGGTCATTTTCGTCCTCTCTAGGCTTATTCTAGTCCAATTAGGGTTTTTAAATCATCCTTTGGGTCCAATATGTGTGTTTGTGTCATTGGATTAACATTTAGGTCATTTTCATCATCCTTATGCTTATTCTAGTCCATTTAGGGGTTTTAACCAATCTTGTGCATCCAATAAGTTCATTTGTGTCATTGGATTAACATTTAGGTCATTTTCGTCCTCTCTAGGCTTATTGGATTAACATTTTGATCATTTCAGTCCTCCCTAAGTTTATTTTAATCCATTTAGGGTTTTTAACCAATCATTTACATCTAAAAAGATTATTTGTATCATTGGATTTATATTTAGGTCATTTTCGTTCTCCCTAGGCTTATTCTAGTCCAATCAGGGGTTTTAACAAATCTAGTGCATCCAATACGCGTGTTTGTGTTATTGGATTAACATTTACGTCATTTTCGTCGTCTTTAGGCTTATTCTATTCCAATTAGGGTTTTTAAATAATCCTTTGGGTCCAATAGGTGTGTTTGTGTCATTGGATTAACATTTAGGTCATTTTCATCCTCCTTAGGCTTATTCTAGTCCATTTATGGTTTTTAACCAATCTTGTGCTTCATATAAGTTCATTTGTGTCATTGGATAAACATTTAGGTCATTTTCGTCCTCTTTAGTCTTATTCTAATCCATTTGGGATTTTAACCAATCTTGTGCATCAAATAAGTTCATATGTGTTATTGGATAAATATTTAGGTCATTTTCGTCTGCCCTTGGCTTTTTCTAGTCCAATGAGTGTTTTTAATCTATCTTGTGCATCAAATATGCTTGTTTGTATCATTGGATTAACATTTAGGTCACTTTCGTCCTCCCTAGTCTTATTCTAATTCATTTGGAGTGTTATTGTTTTTAACCAAACTTGGACATCCAATACATTTATATGTGTTATTGGATTAGCATTAGGTCATTCTCATCCTCCCTAGGCTTATTATAGACGAATCAGGGTTTTTAACCAATCTTGTGCATCAAATATGTTTATTTGTGTCATTGAATTAACATTTTAGTCATTTTTGTCCTCCCTAGGCTTATTCTAGTCCAATTAGTATTTCTAAGAAATCTTTGTAAGACATATGCCTCCTTGATCATGATTTTGATATAATTTCCAAACATACAATGTATATGCATTATTTGATTGATCTAACGATTGGAATTGAGAAACATTTCAGGAAAATAAACAAACACTACACACTTGGACAAAAATTGGAACTCAAGCAATCAAACAAAGATGGATGATGTCCTACAAGGCTTGAAGACTGATGTACAAGAGTGTCTAGTGTTAATAGGGTCAATTAGGGTAGACTTAATCCTAATGAGTTCTCATATAGTATTTTGCCAATGAAATCATAAAATAAGTTTTAATCAATCAAGTAATAAATCAATTGATAAATCAATTGAGCAATCGATTGTCAGACTCACAGAATAAAGGTTTCACTAAGTTAATCGATTGGGAAATCGATTACTTAAAATGTTTTTATCGAAACCTGTGTTCTGTGTTTAAACAAATCAATTGGACAATCGATTTGCACATCAATTGAGTAATCGATTTAGTGATTGACAAAACCAAGCTCATACTGAGTCAATCGATTGGCAAATCGATTATGAAAATACTTTTTCATCAGACATGTGTTCTGTGATCAACGAAATCGATTGGACAATCAATTGAAAAAAGTTTCTTAAGTTGCAAGCTTTGCACTAATCGATTAGATAATTGATTGATATATGTTTCTTGTGTTGCAAGCTTTGCATTAATCGATTGAAAGAACTGACTGGTTAATCATTTATCAAGAACATATTGCTTAATCAATTGGCATATCGATTTTAACTAAATAGCTAAGCTACTGTAACCAGCCAAATCGATTGTCAAATCGATTGGAGTAAAATGTCTAAGTTACAGGAAGTATTTAGCCCATTGCCAAATCGATTATGTTAATATATGAATCAAAGGAGTAATCGATTGTTTTGATCTCGTTGTTTGAACAAAACAAGTATAATCGATTAGTCAATTGATTCTGATACAAACTGAGTATCAGTCTCTGATAAGTGCATTAAAGGAATCGATTAGGAAATCGATTAGTTCTTATATTTTCAAGATTCAAGAAAAACAAGACACGCGATAATCGATTGGGTAATCGGTTAAGCTGGTACCAAACTTTAATAAAATCGATTACAAAATCGATTTATATAATTTTTTTCTGAAAATATATAAATTGAATCAATCACAATTTTTTTGATAACAATCATAACACTTTTTCATAAACACAGTAGACTGAAAAACACCTTGAGAGAAAAATTGTTACAACACACAAATACTCATTGGCTAATACTTTTGTGTGAGATCTTACATTGTGATTGAGTCAAATTTTCTTAGTATTCTTTAATTCTTTGTGAAAGAACAATTTCTCTAATTGAAGTTTTGGAAATCCAGTAGTGTACACTGGTGGTTATGTTTTATGATACTTGTGGTCATCTAAAAGAAACCTCAGCTTGATCTCGCTAGAGTTTGACGAGTAACTCTTAGGGATAGGTTGGTATTGTGATAGAAGTGATTGTGAGTTGGATGGATAGGTTGTGACGCTGGAAAGTCTGTAAAAATATTCCTCAAATCATTCTAGTGAAAGGCTGAAATTTGTTGTAGATTTCAGGACTGGATGTAGGTTATCAAAGTGATAGCTGAACCAGTATAAAAATCCATGGTGCACTATTTCCTCTCTCTCTTTACTTTTTATATTGATCTTGCATGTGATTGTGAAATTCCACTGTGAACAAACTGTTTGAATCTTTTGCTGTTAAAATAGGAATTAATATTAAACAAGTTGGTTTTGATATTAATTCATCACTTTGGAAAAATTAGATAACCTTGTTGATAATATTGTATAAAATTTCCTAAGGATAGAAGCCATATAACCAACAATTGGCATCAAGAGCCTGATCTTTTAGACTAGTTCTCAAAAGAAAATGACTTCTATTGAATTTCTGGGTGAAGGGGCATCTTTAACTAGACCCCCTGCTTTTAATGGGTCAGCATACATGTACTGGAAAAAGAGGATGCTCATCTTTCTAGAGGCATGTGGGCTTGACATCTTAGAGGCAGTGGAAAATGGTTCCTATATGCCTAAACTTGCAGGCACTGAGGGATCATCCATCATCATCAAACCAAGAGCTGATTGGTCTGATGATGACAAAAAGAAAGTTGGCTATAATGCAAAGGCCAAGAATATAATAACCTATGCTTTGAGTGCTGATGAACTTTTTAGGGTGTCAAACTGCAAAACTGCAAAGGAAATGTGAGATACACTTCAGGAAACTCATGAAGGCACAACATATGTCAAAAGGGCAAAACAAATACTCTACTGCATGAGTATGAACTTTTCAACATGAAGAAGGATGAGTCAATCAATGACTTGCAGACAAGATTCACTCATATCATCAACAATCTACATGCTCTAGGAAAAATTATGGACAATGAGCAACAAATAGGAAAAGTAATGAGGTGCTTGACAAGAGAATGGCAACCCAAAATCACTGCCATTGCTGAATCAAAGGACCTTGCAAACATGACTATTGCCACACTATTTGGAAAGCTCAGGGAGCATGAGATGGAACTGCACAGATTAGATGAGTCAGAACAATCTAATAGGAAAAGAAAAGGACTTTCACTGAAGACTTAAACTCACAAAGTGAAATCTGAACCAGATACTGATGATTCAGAAAGTGAATCTGATGAAGAGCCTGAGATAGGTATGTTGGTCAGAAAATTCAAAACGTTTCTGAAAAAGAAAGGAAGCCAATCAAGAAAACCATCAAATTCAAAGACAAAAGGCTTCAGCAAGAGTGATACAAATGATAGCAAAGTAATAACTTGCTATGAATGTGGTAAATCAGGCCACATCAGATTTGAGTGCTTTAAACTGCAAAACAGAAACAAGCTTGTGAAGGCTAAAGGCAAGGATCAACAACCTTCAACAAAGAGAGCCTACATAGCTTGGAATGACAATGAGTAAGAATCATCTAAAGATTCAGAAGATGAAGAAGTTAACTTGTGTCTCATGGCCAACACAGATTCAGATTCTGATAGTGAAGTAAGTACTACCTCTAATCCATCTTATGATGAATTGCATGATGCTTTTTAATGAATTGCATGCTGAACATGTTAAGGTAGTTAAACAATTGATTTACACTAAGAAAATGCTAGAAAAACAATGCATGATGTGTGAAGAAATTAAAAAAGGATCATAAGGTGCTTGAAGATATGAATGAACATTTGAAAAAAGAATCATTTGATAAAAAAAACTAGCTGTATTGAACTTGAAAGAAAAGTTGTGTCATTAAAATCTGATTTAGCTAAATTTGCTAGTAGTAAAAACAACCTAAATGTTCTTCTTGGGAATCAAAGGAATCATTATGAAAAATCTGGAATTGGTTATAGACAAAACAAGAATGCTAAACAGAACCATAAATTTGTTAAATCAAAGCAAATGCATGATATCTTCATTAAACCAACTCATAATTCATTCTCTGCTTTTTCATGTCATTTCTGTTGTAAAAAGGGACATATATCTTACAATTGTAAATTGAAAAAGCTTGCTAATAAGGGATGGAAACAAATTTGGAAAATAAAGAAACCTATGATTGAAACTAACCCTCAAGGACCCAATTTAAATTGGGTACCTAAAACCAAAGTTTAATTCTGTATTGCAGATGTGCTTGACATCCAAAACGCACTCATGGTACCTAGATAGTGGATGTTCCAAGCACATGACAGGAGACAAATCAAAATTCTTGTCTCTCAATTCAAAAAATGGTGGATATGTAAAATATGGTGACAACAACAAAGGTAAAATACTTGGTGTTGGAGACATAGGAAGTGAATCAACTGCAGTCATCAAGGACGTTCTATATGTCAAAGGTTTGAAACACAACTTGCTTATTATTAGCCAACTGTGTGATAAAGGATTCCAGGTATTTTACATCTCAGTCTTGTACACTTGAGCATAAGGAAGACAAAAGCATGAAATTGGTAGGTGAAAGAATAAACAATATATACATGATTAATTTTGATTCTTTACCTGTAAATGATATCTGCTGTTTATTATCTAAGTCTGATGAAGACTGGTTTTGGCATAAAAGAATTGCTCACATACATATTAATCATCTTAATAAACTAGTTAGTAAACAACTAGTGCTAGGTCTTCCCAACAGAAATTTTTCAAAAGAGAAAATTATGTGACTCTTGTGAGAAAAGTAAGTTAGTTAAGTCCTCCTTCCCCTCAGTAGACTTAGTACAAACTGATAGAGTTCTACAATTAATTCATATGGATCTGTTTGGTCCATCTCAAGTAAAATGCTTTGGAGGAAATCTGTATGGTTATGTGTTAGTTGATGATTACTCTAGATATACACAGACTTATTTTCTGTCTCACAAAAATGATGCCTTCTCAATTTTCAAAAAATTTGCAAATCAAGTTCAAAATGAGAAGAATCAGAAAATAGTTTCCATTAAGAGTGATCATGGTGGAGAATTTCAAAATGAGTCTTTTGATAACTATTGTGATCAAAATGGAATTCACCATATGTACTCAACCCCAAGAACTCCACAACAGAATGGAGTTGTAGAAAGGAAGAATAGAGCTCTAGAAGAACTTGCTTGAACAATGATAAATCACTCTAAGCTTCCTAAATACTTTTGGGCTGATGCAATAAACACAGTTGCTCATGTGATGAATAGAGTTCTCATTAGGCCTTTCCTTAGAAAAACCCCTATGAACTATACAAAGGTAGAAACCAAATATTGCCTATTTTAGAGTCTTTGGGTGCAAGTGCTTTGTATTGAATAAGGGAAAAGAGCATCTAGGGAAATTTGACTCTAAGGCAGATGAGGGAATATTTCTAGGATATTCACAATATAGTAAGGCCTATAGGATCTACAATAAGAGAACCAAAACTATAGAGGAATCTGTTCATGTAAAATTTGATGAAATATTTACCAAAAACTTGAACAGTATCCCTCTTATAGTTAATGATTCTCTTGATGAATGTGTAGAATTAGATCCAAAAGAACCAAATGAAACAGTGCGTCCAACTGACATTGAGTACATAGAACCTATTAGGGAAGATGACTTACCTAAGGAATGGAGATTCAACAAAAACCATCCTTTTGACAACATCATAGGAGAAATTTCTAAAGGGGTTGCTACTAGAAAATCCCTTAGACAATTCTGCAATTTTACAGCCTTTGTTTCTCAAGTAGAACCTAAGAATATAAAGGAAGCTCTCTTGGACAATGATTGGATAGCTGCCATGCAAGAAGAACTTAATCAATTTGAGAGAAACAAAGTGTGGATCTTAGTTCCTAAACCAGAAGACAAACATGTCATTGGAACTAGATGGGTATTTAGGAATAAAATGGATGAGAATGGGGTAATAACTAGGAATAAGGCTAGACTAGTTGCTAAAGGTTACAACCAGGAGGAAGGCATTGAATATGATGAAACCTATGCTCATGTAGCCAGATTAGAAGCCATTAGGATTCTGCTTGCTTATGCTTGCATAATGGACTTTAAACTTTATCAAATGGATGTAAAGAGTGCCTTTCTAAATGGAGACATTCAAGAGGAAGTTTTTGTTAGTTAAACTCTAGGATTTGAGGATCATGTTTTTTCCAAACCATGTCTTTAAACTAACAAAATCCCTCTATGGATTGAAACAAGCTCCAAGAGCTTGGTATGAAAAGCTTAGAAATTTCCTCATACAAGAAAATTTTTTAAGAGAAAATGTTGATAAGACACTCTTTATAAAGACAAAGGGAAAATACATTATGCTTGTCCAAATTTATGTTGATGACATAATCTTTGGATCCACAAACAATAAACTTTGCAAAGATTTGAAAATACAATGAAAGGAAGATTTGAAATGTCCATGATGGGAGAATTAACTTACTTCTTGAGATTTCAAATCAATCAAAGCAAGAATGGTATTTTCCTAAGTCAAACCAAATATTGTAATGATCTTTTAAAGAAGTTTGGCTTTGATAAAGTTAAATCCATTGATACCCCCATGAGTCAAGCTTGTCATTTAGATAAAGATGAAAAGGGAAAATCTGTAGATATGACAATGTTTAGAGGCATGATAGGATCTTTACTATATCTTACAGCTAGTAGACCTGACATTATGTTTAGTGTCTGTATGTGTGCAAGATACCAAGCCAATCCTAAGGAATTCCATCTTAGTGCAGTCAAAAGAATATTCAGATATCTATTAGGAACCAAAAATCTAGGTTTGTGGTATCCTAAGGGGTAAACTTGCACTCTAGTTGGCTATTCTGATTCTGAATTTGCTGGTTGCAAATTAGATAGAAAAAGTACATCTGGTACTTGCCATTTATTAGGGAATTCACTTGTGTCTTGGCATAGCAAGAAACAAAATAGTGTGGCGCTTTCAACAGCTGGGGCTGAATATGTGGCTGCTGGAAGTTGTTGTGCACAAATTTTATGGATTGAACAACACCTTTCTGACTTTGGTGTTGATCTTGGAACTGTGCCAATCATGTGTGACAACACTAGTGCCATAAATATTACAAAGAATCCTGTTATGCACTCTAGAACAAAGCATATAGAGATTAGACATCATTTCATTAGAGATCAATACCAAAATGGTAATATCATGCTTGATTATGTTAATACATCTGATCAATTAGCGGATATATTTACCAAAGCCTTACCCAAGGAAAGTTTCTTCTATATTAGAATGAAACTTGGTATTATGGATCAAAATGAAATATGATCCCTGTGAAATATCGATTGAGACATCGATTATCCTGTGACAAAATAGAAAATCAGCACTACAAAATCGATTGCATAATCGATTTATGCTACACATCATCTTATTTGTCAAAATCTGAAACACGATAATCGATTTCATAATCGATTTGGAAATCTCAGATATCAAAAATTCTGGAGTATACATCAATCCAATCAATTGATAAATCGATGGACGATTTGGAAAATCTTTCAAAGAATCGATTTCATAATCGATTATTTGTTTCAAGACATCCACAAATGTGAGAAATTTTCCAAACTACAACCCGAGCTCGATTGGGTAATCGATTGTGTCAAGTTTTAAAACCTGCAATCAAAACAATCAATTTGGAAATCGCTGCTGTTATGAGAAGGTTTTCTGAACTGATAAGGAAATCGATTTGGACATCGATTTATCAATTAAAGGATCACTTACGAAATCGATTTGGGAATCGATTTTAAATATGACTGTTGCAAAAAAATAACTAGCCGTTGGAGGTGGTTGTAACGGGAACCTTTCATTTCACTCAAATAACGGTAACAAAATCGATTGGACAATCGATTTTGTGCACCCAGATGTGAAATTACATCGATTGAGAAATCGATTATGAACAGTTCTATATAAATCCCTAAATTGATTTCTCACCCACTTTCACTATCAGTTCACATTTTCTCTCCCAAACTCGAATTTTTCTGTGCCTCAATCCTTCTCAATCTTCTCAAACATCTTGAATTTCCAAAATCTTTCAAATAGCAAGAGTAAAGCAGACTAGTGAAAAACCTCAATCATCTTCTTCAAAGTCTGTTTTCCTAGATTCTTCTTCAACATCTAGTGGAAGAACACTTTCTCCTCAACCTCCTTCCCCTCCTGCTAAGAGAGTCTCAATACCTACTCATAAGGTATTAGCAAAAGATAAATGGAAGGCTATTGCAACTAATCAAGGAACAACAAAAAAGTGGAAGGTTCCTCATTCTGAAAAACTAATGGGGGATGCCATGAAAGAGCCAATCCAGAAAAAGAAGAAAGCTATATCTTCCCCCCAACCAAAGAAGGTTCATCCTCCCAAAGACATTGTTCTCCCACCTTCTTTCTTAAAAAGGAAAAGCCATGAGGCAAGAACTCTAGATTTTGCCTATTTTGATTCAAATGGTTTTACATTCCAAACCATTTAAGATTTCATGGTTTGGTAGATTTTCTATCCTGCTCTCTAGAAATCTATCCAAGGCCCATTAGAGCTTTCTACTCCAACTTCACACTCACAGCTTTTGAATTTGAGTCTGAAGTCAAAGGAAATAAAATCTCCATGACTTTTAGAGAATTTTCAAGGTTGTCAGGACTGCCATTTTATTGAGAAGTTGTGGATGGCAGGACCAATCCTGACTCCACTAATGATGCTTGGGAAACATCAGTGGACAGACACAGCAATACAAGACCTCATGGTTGAAGGATTTGTGGAAGGCATCTCTCTTCCCATTGGTCAAATGAAGATTCAGCACATATTGTTGATGTATGTGCTAACTAGGATGTTAGTACCTAGATCAGGGGAATCATGTTGTAATTCAAAGGCTTGATATCACTCTTCTTTGGGGCCTTTACAAGGAACGGAAGATGAGCTGGGATTGGATTGTGTTGGCTAACATGTTAGAGTGAGCAACAAGGTAAACAAATGCTCCCCTACACTCAACTTATCACAAAGATTCTGAGACACTTTAAAATTTTAGTTGTCAATGAAGAATCTGTCAAAAACAACTCTGATTTTTGGGGAATCAACTGTGCACCAAATGCAGTTGAAAAGGAATAAATGGCATTTGGACAAGGGCACAACCAAGTGCTGAACAACCTGAGCCAGCTGAAACCCAATCTGAGCTTTTGGCTAAGTTGCTGGAACTGATGGAGTCCCAGGCTGCTCACAATGCTAGGGTGGAAGCCTCTCTTAAGGACTCCAAGCAACCTTAAACTCAGTGGTTCAAGATGTTGCTGCCATCCAAGAACACTTGGGTCTCAAAATGTCTTTTGAAGACATTGTTGACATTGGCAAGCAAGCAACTGAAGAACCAAATCCTACCAACCTAGAAAGTATTGAACCTCATGGTGAGGAGACACTTGTTGAGACTAATACAACAGTCTCTCCCTCTCCCATTGGTAATAATGAGGAGCAGCCCTAGATTAGTTGTTTAGGATTTTGTTTTCTTTGTTGCTTTCTAATGTTCTTGTATATATTTATGATAGCTTTTTGATTAATCATTCTCTCTTGTAAATATCTTTTGAATCAATGACAAAAGGTGGAGAATTGGTATCAAATTTAACTTGTGCTATTGCTCTGATGACAATTCTGATATCTGATTCTGACTTGATTAATTGTGGGATGCTGGCTTGATATCTGATAATGTACTTCTGACATATCAAATTCATGTGCTTATGCATTGTACTCTGAACATACCGAAACTGGGAGCACTATATTGCTCTGATACTGCGTCCTGATATACCAAACTAAATAAGTTTATGGAATGCTCTGATATTGAATGAGATTATTATGCTCTGATATTAAGATCTTATGTCTTTATGTGGTATGCTCTGATATCAAAGTTGAAATAAATGAGTACTGATGTGCTCTGAAACTCTTATGTACTATTATGATTCTGTTAAGTGTCTCTGATAACAAATTTTTAATAAGCTCCTAATACTCTGATTTTAATAATTTGAATAGCAGCTATGATGTCAAAATCTGATACCAAATTTTGAATGAATGTGAATAGCTGTGCTTTATGCTGTGAATGAATCATGAATTTAAATTCCAGGGGGAGTTTTAAATAAAGTTATTATATAAAGTTAATAAACTGCAAGGTTAAATGTATGTTTTCATTTAAATAATAAAGGGGGAGATTGTAAGACATATGCCTCCTTGATC
>PGWS01009107.1:0-10831 GCA_002896235.1 Cicer reticulatum
ATTTCATCTTATGTAATGAGCATATTCATGTTACCCCTTGCTTTAGGGAATGAGATTGAAAGAATGACGAATTCATTTTGTTGGGCCAAAATTGGAGGACATTATATAGGTATCAATTGGCTCGAGTTGGACAAGCTTGCAATACATAAACACGATGGAGGTACGAGTTTTATGAACATTAGTGCTTTCAATCTCTCCATGCTTGGTAAACAAGGTTGAAGGTTGTTATCTAACCTGGGCAACCTTGTCACTCCTCTTTCAAAGCTAAATATTTTCCCCCATAATCATTTTTTGTCTGCTAACCTTGCTCACAATCGAAGTTATGTTTGGAGGAGTATTTGGAGTGTTAAACCTCTTTTGCAGGCGGGGTCTTGGTGGAGTGTTGGAAACGGGTCTTGTATCCCTTTGTAGAATAACAATTGGCTAAGTGATGGGTCTAGCCTTGTTAAACCACTAGGAGTGCATGATTAGCATACAAATACTTGAGTTGATAGTTTGATTATGCCTTGATATAAAGGATGGAATTGATCACCTAGATTACCAACAATTTTTTATCCCAGCACGCTCAAAAGATTCTCAAAACACCTCTTTATAACTTAGTGAGAGGAGATACCAGAGTCTGGGACTTGATGGTAGATGGCATGTATTTTGTTTGAAGTGCTTACACAGTTTATATTGAATGATTTTATTGTACTTCAAATTTCAATATGCGTGAGAATTCAATGCAAGTCATCATTGTGGTGTGCAGCTACTAGAGATGGAAGTTAGCACAAATCTACAACAAAGACAAAGGTTAAATGGTATAATTAAACTCCTCATAACTTAGTGAGGGAGGATACCAGAGAGGATCCAGGTCTGATATTAGATGGTAATGGCATGTATTTTGTCTGAAGTGTTACATTCTATATCTAATGTATTGATACTTCAAATTTCAAAATGGCAGTGAGAATTCAATGCAAGTCATCAATTGTGGTATGCGTTTACTAGAGGAAGTGAAAGTTAGCACAAAATCTACAACAAAGACAAGGTTAAATGTAATTAATTAACTCCCTCATTTAATTTAGCTTAAACCATTGAGGAAGATATAAATATAATGTGGAATCTTCTTTCTCTAAATCTCTAATCGTGTTGCAATGTGTTTCAGTAGAGATGATGAGGAAATTTGGTTTTAGTTAAAAACAGAATTGTTCACGCCCCAATTTTGTTAGATTTTTTGAAGAGAAGCACTTAGCGTTCTAAGTGTTTTACACTGGGTCCATGATCTTCAACTTGCATTACTGAGATTTTGAATTAGATTTGAATGGTGTTGATAACTTTCATTCTATATAAGCCAAAACAAGAGTGAATAGAGTTATTATTTATAACTGTCGAGCTATTTCGTTTCCTTTTTAGAAACTTAGATTGAAGTTTTTAATGAGACAAGCAAATTATGCGGCTCATGCACCTAGCAAAGGTAGTCACGTCTATAGGTAGTCTTCAATACTTTTATTGATATTCAAAATGTATTCCATGATATTAATTAATGAAATTGCTATAGTACTGTGAGTCAAAAACAAAATATTTAAATAAATTTTAGATATTTGTTTTTTATATTAAAATAACTGTATTTAAAATTTATATAGTTAAATTAAAATATTAAATATTTAAATTTAAATAAATAAATTTCAAAAATTTTAAAGTTTTTAATTATTGTTGGGAATTTAAATAACATAATTTATTTGAATATTTCATCTTTTTTTTTATTTATTTTTAGTTTTAAGTAAATAAAATAAAATTTCTTTTAATATGTTAATAAAAATTAAATTAAAATAGTATTAAATGTAGAATCTAATTTAAATATGAAATATCTATTAAAATATTTAATTAAATTAAACAATTTAAGTATTTTGTATAACTATTATTAAAATTAGTTAAATATTTTTAAATATTTTTTTAAATATTTTCAATTATTTATATCTTTAATTATGGAGTAAATAAAATAAAGTGTTTTTTAATATTATAAAATTAATAACAAAAATAAGTTAATGCGTGTCATATAAAAATAGTAGGAGACCAAAATAATTCTTTAAGAATTAGTTAATAAGGGATAAAAATTTAATTTAGAAATGAAGGAACTAAAAGTTTCGTTTTAGACAAATTAGAAGAACAAATAACCGGTTTTGAAAATTAAAAAATGACTAAAATTGTTTTTATGCAAACTGAGAAGACCAAAAAGTGCATTTAAATCTTAATAAAAACAAAATACTAAAAATAACATATTTACTTGCAAAATCTTGTAAGTTTTTTGAAAAAGTAGACATAGAAATAAATATTAATATCAAAAAACTTTTAATTTAAGTTTTCCGAAATACATTTGTTCTTCGAAAAAACTTTAAATAATTTATTTTAAATTTCTATAATACATTTGCTCTACCGAAAAATTTAAATTTAAGAATATCTAAAACACATCTATGAATTCTAAAAACCAAATTTGAAGTTTTTAAAACTCTGTTAAATTTTCATTATCAAATTTTCATTATCGTAGCTATTACATTGTGCCATAAAACTTACTTTAAACTTGAGTGATACTTTTCAATTTTATAAATTATTACACCACAAAAGCCAATATCGATCAATAGGATCTTAATTATCAACATCTTCCATTTTCTGTTACAATAGAGGGGAATATCTTCTTTATCTCCCAAATCATTTTATATTACTTGGTGTTTCTAAGACTTCTCTCTACATTTCTAACTTTCTATTTATTTCTTTTCACAACGATCATCCTTACAAAGCATAGACCGTAACCACTTCTATACACACAAAAATACTTCGGGAAAAATTAAGAACACTGTCTTCAGATCATAATTATATGTTACAGCTTGCTGTTTCATGTCCTCATGAATCATAAAACAAGCGCACCAAAAAAGAAGGAACTACTTATACACTATATTTCAGTTTATCCTGTTTACTGCCTAAAAGGCTGCACCGAAACAAAAGGACAGTAGCCAATACTCAATTTGCAGGACACGTGAGCATGGTGAAACCTGTAACAGTGCTGTCAGGTATACTCAAGTTTCATCTCTTGGCTGGTAAGCAAATCCAACGATACCAGGCATATTAGGAGGCAAGGGGCTACATAGACCAAGGCAATGTAAACATTGTTATCCAGTGTTGATTAATTGCCCAGTAATCTGCATCAAAGTACTCTCAGCGCACCGAAGGTGTTTATTTGCAAGTCAGATCATTTCCTATATGTTGAAACGCACTGAGATGATACGCCGACACAAAGCCGAAGAAAGCTAACTCAAGGTTTATGTATGAAACTTTGATAACAGCTGGTGCCTTGTAAATTGTCAAAAGATCCTGCTCATCATGCAAGGCCTACTCTAATATTGTCATCAAATCTAGCATTCAGTAGTATGATTATAATTTATTCATTTACAAAATATCATTTAGAAACAACATCAAATGCATTTCTTACAAATTACCATTCTTAAAAAATGTAGAAGTATTACTGATATCCTACTGAGGATACAAAGATAGACACCTTCATATCGACGGAAAGCTGGTGAGTGAATGACATCTAGTCTTTCTGCAATACTATGAACAATCAGTCTCTAGAAAGTAAAATCAGTACACCCTGAATCCAAAGAAAAAGTTATCAGAGTTAAGATTTATTAGGATTGTCTCAACCTCCCAGATGAGAAATGTCACCCCTTTATGGATTTGAGTTTGCCAAGTCATTTTGATTATGTTCCCTGGAAAATTTTGGGAAGTTAGTATTTCAGTAAGACTAACTGGATGCTACCAAAGCAAACCTACCATAAAACATTACAACAACATGCTCATTCAATGAAGTTTTCTGATATGTTGATAAAGATGTCAGTTATACTGTCATCAGAATTCATTTTTGAATAGGAAAAAATGTCAACTTGTGTTATAGAAGTTGAGTTAACTGGGAAGGATAAATTACACTCCAATAACATGCTAATTCGTCCATATTCCCCCCTTGAGACTTAAAATAGACCTCGATATCCACTACCCATGGTTGTAGCAAAAGCTATCACTATCTCCTCACATTTTTTCCGCGTTAGATGAGGAGGAGCTGATGAGAGGCACAATTGCACTTCCAACCATCTCATTGTAGCCTAATCTTTTAATGTATAGGAAACCAGCAGGGTATATAGTAAACGGGAACATATATTATGCTCGATGACAGGAAAGTCTCAACAATATTAAATGATCAAAAAATATGCTAAGAAAAGGCAACAATATAATAAATAAATAAACAAATAAAATATGTTAACATTCAGGTTGGAGTTCTGACCATGTATAAATCCACTGAATTATACAAAATAAAATATCTACCGGTTCTCCCAAAAACAGCATCTGTTCTCATCTTAAATGCGCCAAAATAAATATTCAAATTCTAAATGTGGGCAATGTAATGGACTTTCATAACAAAGCCAAATATTATATGGAAACTGTTGCCTATAGAAAAATTGAAGAACTTATAAAATAATAACACAATTTACACACAGCTCCAGTTCATTTTCAAAGGGGATACTAAGCATCAAAATATTCTTCCTTTAACAATACCTTAAAACAAACACATCAGAATCACTTATGGTCTATTATCCGATTCTCTTCTGATACTCTACTGGCACTCCCTACATTCATGCTTGCACGGGGTATGGATTCATTGCTTTTCTTCACCACCTTTGCCTTTCTGAGTCAATCAATATAACTAAGTTACAATTTCATATCAAATAGAACAGCTTATGATTTGAGATATGAGATACTATAACTAATAAATATCAAGAAAATTTCAGCTCAAACACTGATTATTCTTTCGCTTTATAATGCCTGCTTTTATCTTTGAACCCTAATATAAACCATGTAAATGTAATTAAGTTTGCTGCATCTGTGCATAAACAGAGTGAGAAAGAATAAAAATAAAGATAAAATCACTCACCTGATTAAGAGACATAGAGGTTGAAAACAGGTTTACGATTGCCCCTCCCGCTTTAATGGAAGCAATGACAGAATCAGCATTCAGCCCCAATCCTTTTCTTCCCACCCAGCTTCACTCCTAGCTTTTCACAAAGGTAATTCAATCTCATTTCATCACCGCCCCTTACTTCTCGTAGATCAAGAACCTGTTGTCCTTGACAGCAAAGTGTAAACATGAAGCTGCTGCTGCTGATTAAAATGTGACTGAAGCTGCTGAAAAAAGTAATTTGTTTGAGTGTTGTTGTTGGTCTTGTTTGGCAACTTCGTGATACTTCTTTTTAGGGCTCACCAAATGTTACCCTCAAGATTGCAGGTGACTTTGGATCTGCATTCTTCTGAGCAAAAATGATAGAAAAACTCCCAAATTCTATATCAGGTTCTCTAAATAAATCTGCAAGAAGGGAAGCACAAGAATGAAAGCGCTTGAAGGGGGCCTTTTCAACCTTCACATTCATTGATTCTAATATTAGCATGGTGGGCCATATTTGCTGCTTCTCTTAGACCACTTAGAAAAGCCCATGCATAGTAGCAGGATAGCGCCTATGTGGTTGCTTCCCCAGCAAAAAAAAGTCTACCATCTCCACACTTTCAGCTAAAATATCATAATCATCCCCTGAAGCTCCAACTTGCAACATTAGAGTAAGAACCAAAGCAGAAGGGATCGCTACCCCATCTAGTACAGACAGTTTGGATAGGTTCAGGAACATTGATTCCTTTTGGTTCATAGATACTGCACATAGATAAAGCATTTATCTTCATCTATTTTATAAATTAATAGTAATCATAATCTAAAAAACTTTGACCAAATCACTAAATTAACCTTTGACTGAAATTCCGCACCAAAACATCCCCATGATCTTTTTCTTACAATTCAAAAAATATTAACTGGCTGAAAAGATGATATTGAGAATATACCAGTTGAATATTAGAAAAACATCTACCATCTCAATATTGTTAAAGAATCAGAAGTGAATAGTTGGTGGTGTCATATAAACTAAAGTAACACCATACGGGATTAAATATAATCCAATATTTCCAGTGTGAAGAACCTATCAGAATGGTTGACAATCTGAAACTGATTGTGATTTGTTTCTTAGATTCAGAAAAATGCTACTAGTTTCACCAAGTTACGCTTTTCCCTGAGCACTAAAGAAGCCTTTACATGAAATTCCATGTAACAAAACAATACAACTTTAATTTTGCTCCATCTGTCTCTTCTATTTGTTGTTTAGGGTAATACACATATCTTTAAGAAAATCATTAATTATAATTATTTTCAAAGTAAAATTATTTTTTCTGACTAGAATGCTCTTGTTGTAGCAAAGAGTTACGTTAAAACAAATTAAGGGTAGGGTAAAATACTGATAAATAAGGGTATTACTATAAAAAGGTTAAATTAAATCAACAAGTCACTTATAGTTTCATTATTTTCAATTAGGTCCCGAATAACATAAAATAATTCACTAACTCCTTATAGTTTTAGATTTTTATTTATATTTTCATCCTCATAAATTAACACTGATTAATTTTCTGTTAACATGTATTGTTTCCCTTCCTTCTGCTGTAGCAAGTTCACGGTGGTTCACAACACCACATGCGAGTAACAGTCTACTCAAGGAAATACTTGACTGCTGCCACTTGACACCCCATATATTCCAAATCCAAAATATAATTCCAACCCAAGTGAGAATACAGCAAGATCTCTCATTCTATGAAACAAGCAGCATATCTTATACCCTATTTATTTCTAGAAGTGGGCGGGCTTAGAAGGCAAGCTCTTGAAGTCAAGGAAATTAAAATTGGAGAACTGAGGTTGGTGGTTTCTGTGAGTTGAATTTGTTAAATTGGTATGAACAGTATCAATAGCAGTAGAATTAATTAATTATCTACTCAATGGTCAAAATGTACTGTAGAAGAGAATGGCAGCTTGGACTTATGATGAGCTACTTCATACTCAAGTGCAGCCAGAGTAGAGACAGTGACCACAATGAAGGTTGCAATAACAGAGACAAACATTGTGTAAACAGAAAATTTAGAGATGTTAATTCACAAGGATGTAATTACAAGGGACTTCCCATTTCTTATCTTGTAAGTTGTAATTTTATTTGTGTATATTTTGGGAACATTCTTATCATTTAATTATAGTAGCTGATTTTTATGGAGCTGATGAATTATGATGGAAAAGAAATAAGAAATGTCAATGTTGTAGCTTTCACATAAAGGTTACCCTTCAGAATATGAAGAACCTTTGTTACTGCATCTGTAGGGGGCATGCTCTCAAATTTATGTGCAGCTTCTCCTGCCACTAAAGCAATCAACAGGGGACCGCCAGCAACTGTTGCATAACTGTAAAACAAAAAAAATTCCCCACGACGACTTGGATCATCAGAAAGATGCCCAAATGTATCAAGATCCATCTCCCAGAACACATGAGGAAAGAGCATAGCAACCTTATTCAGTAGACCAAAACCCAATCTTTTAATCCCATCAAGTTTTCTTTGAGGCAACTCTGGTATAAATTTGATAGATCCTTTCTTCAACACACCCAGCGGAACAGTACACAATGCCATATCACCTCAAATTACCTGTACTTCCTGCATTAACCATGCAGCTCCAAATCAACTTCCGTACCTATTGTATGTACGGTTTTTTCTCATATAAAATTGGCACATTCTTCGCCATGGGCTTTGAACCAGCTTGGTCCATTTCCTCCAGCAAAAACAATATCTCTCCCATATCATAGGGATCATCTTTGGTCCAAAACGCATGAAGATGTGATTAGTACTGCATTTAGCATATTCCAAATCTTGCAAGATCCAATTGAACAACTTCATCTCCTCATCTTCACCGCATCTTATACACCTTGCCTAAACGTTTCCAACGCTGCTCAAGAGACACATCAACAAGAGTCCTCCCCCATTAATTGCCGAAGCCTACTTGCTGTCTACAAACGATTAAGCGAGATTCAACAATTCACAATCATATAGGAGATTAACCGGTTTTCCATCACACTATAAAAGGCGGACACTTATCTCTAAACTTTATGAAGCAATCACCTAACTGTCTAGCCCAATCCAAGAGGATTCCCTAAAGTACCTGTCAAACACTCCCACCTAAAATCGCAGCTGCACCACCCTATTCACTACCTCCATTTTCTTAGTAATAAACCCGTCACCAGCCCGTTTCCTTCCCTTCCTAACACCGTCACTTTAAACCCAATCCGCATCAACTGCCTCGCAGCAGCAACCAGCAAGGCCAGCACAATTATAAATCACACCAGGACTTCACCTACGGTTCGGTCGGAAATTTTAGTCCTTAATCCGCGAAGCAACACCAAATTGACACTCACACACCATCGTGATAACAAATAATTATAAGCAGAATCCAAAGTGAGTGATAATGTTGAGGTATATAATCAGTAAAGCATTTCTTATAACCAAACGAAAATTCTCACGATTTAGGAATAATGTGGTTCCTATGAGAGTGTAATTCACCCTGTTCGATTCCACGGCGATGACAGCGGATAACTCCGGCTGTTCAATCTCTTCCTCCGAAAGCGAATCGGCCGGAAAACGGCGTGAGTGCGATCAATGCCTCCGTTTTATGGGCTTCTTTGTTTATCATAATAATCTCATCGGAGAAGTCGTGAAGATTGCGTCGACGATGAGGTGATTTCTGATTGAAGAGGTGAGATCTTGTTGAGAGAAGAGGCCATGAGAGTGAAAGGTGAACGAAACGACGACGGATTGCGTTGGGATCTGCCGCCGTCCTCTCTCTTCTTGGCCACGGATAAAGAAAGGGTAGTGGCTGAGGTTAAGGTTAGAGATGTTTTGGTCGAAATTAGACGGGATTGAATCGATTGAATATTATTTCTATGGGTTAGGGTTTGTTGAGGTGAATGAATACATTGGAAGGTGGAGGAGGATCATCTACACTCACTCCGATATTTTATTATTATTCTATCACTACAAAACCGTTTTGAGAGGTTATACGATGTTTCTGTGTATCTCCGGTGAACTTCATACTTCCTTAAACTGAATACAAACAATTCATTGTCAACGTGAATATTTGAAATTGAAAGACAAATATTATATAAAAATTTAATAGTATTTAGAAATAGGTTTGTTGGCAAAATACAGGAGCAATAAATATATTATATAGATATATTATATAGGATAAAGAGCTGACAGTTATAATTAGATAAACCACATAATTTGGTGTGTTTGCATAATACTAATAAATTAATTTATAATGATTTGATTAATTTATAAAATTGTTTGATATAACTACGTTTGTTAAATAATTAAATTTCTTTCAAATTTTTATATGTTATTTAAGTATCGTATTATAAAATTTTTTATAACTTCGTGTCATTTTAGTCTTTTTATTTTTTTTCTATTTTGTATAAATAAATTGATTATCTATTCAGTCACGTCAATACTGCTCGTATATTCATGCTAATTTATCTCTTATTGCATTAAAACTATGTCATTGTAGCTCTCCTATATGGTCCATGTGGAAATTTTTCATGGTAGCAATTAGGAAATCCACTCTCGACATCAATACAATAATGTAATCCGACTCTTGTGTTAATTGCTACTGTTCTCATTATGTATCTCTCTATATGAAATCATTCACAGAGAGATGTTTTTAATTTGTATTTATATCAAAGAGGAGTATTATCATTTTTATACATAAATTTAAAAATATTTAAAATTAAATAAAATATGTGTGTATAAAAAAAAATCTTCTTATATTCATTTTGTATTTACAAAAGTTAAATTTACTCAAATATCTTTTATTTTTAATTATTAGTTTTTAACTATAAGTTATCATTATCAACTAGTTTCTTTAACTATCTATTAATTTTTTCAATTATGAGTTAGTTTAATAGATCAATTTTACCAAACAGAACCTAATTAGTAGTATTTGGTAAAATTAACTATTGTTAAGAGAAGGACATGGAAATATTAAGAAGAAGAATCTTATGATTTATACTAGTTTCATTACTTTGTCCTTGCTTATAGTGCAGCAATTAGTTGTCATACAATTATTGAGGAATTTGATTCAATTGTTGATATTATAAACACCCATGATCGGTAATGCATGTGCATATAATATAAATCATTCATTTGATCATCAATGATTTATATTACTCACTTTGTTTTCTAAAGTGAGGTGATCACTTTAGATGATCTAGATATCTTATATAAGAGTTTATTCCTTTATATACTTGGTAGAATGATTACAAGATTCTTGAGAATGTATTTACAGCCAAAAAATCACACTATTTATTCTTTAATCTCTTAATATCAGAAAATCGGAGAACAACCCCTACAATTCTTAAACATCTTAAAACCTTCAATTGAAGAACCTTTAACTTAAAGACATTCCTTACAACATAAAGATACCACACTATAGGTAAGAAAGGGAACTCTTCTTTTTATTTGCTTATTTAGAATCTATTGCATCACAAATTCTAACACCCTTGAACTTTCAAATATATGTATATCATACACCTTGTCTTTCTTCAAAAACTCAATCATCTAGAAAGTGAATGAGAGAACGCTTGTAGTTTAGATTATGAGACTTGAGAATTGAAAGAGAAGATGTGAATGTTATCGAAATTTGCTATAATGAATTATATGAGATGGTTCAATGAGAAAAACAACTTAATACAATATTTGAAAACTAACTTCTTGATCGTGTGAATCAATTCACACTTCAGCATGAACTCATTCATGTGTGCTCTGAACTCCATAATTTAAATTTAACAGTCATGAATTGATTCATCATCTTGACATATGATTTCGTGAATCGGTTCATGTATTTTAGT
>PGWS01009109.1:0-17030 GCA_002896235.1 Cicer reticulatum
TTAATATTAGATGCATGTTAAACATATTCTGTCTTAGGTAATATTGTTTAAACTGGTAATTTGACTTGCATGCCATCTTGGTTAATCTCTTATCCATCTACTTGCAATTGCTAATCTTGTATGCCGAATTTAATTCCGCTGTGGTTATGAATTGATTTAATTTCTTAAAGAACTGATACATTCCGATTATTTCGAGGTCATAATAATCAACAATTGGTATCAGAGCTAACTTTCGAGAGTAACATCATAAAAGTGAATATGCCTCAAACGATTTTCTGGGAGAATGGCGCAATCATTAGCAAGACTTCCAGCATTCAATGAACAGCTTATATGTACTGGAAGCACAGGAGGCTGATATTCCCTGGAAGCCAGTGGCATAGATCATCCTTGACGCTGTTGAAAACGGTCCATAATTCCATGATTGCAGGAACAAATGACTCAATGATTCTCAAGCCTAGGCCGACTGGTCTGAACGGGGACAAAGAAAGAAGGTAGGTTATAATGCTAAGGCTAAGAACATTATAACAATCTTGCTCTATGTGCAGAAGAATTCTTTAGGGTATCAAACTGCAAGTCAGCAAAAGAAATGTGGGACATTCTTCAAGAAACACATGAAGGAACCACATATGTGAAAAGAGCTCGCGTAAATACACGTTATGCACGAATACGAATTATCAACATGAAAAAGGACGAATCCATCAGCGATCTGCAAAACCAGATTCACACACATTGTGAACAATCTTCACGCATTGGGAAAGCAAGTGGACAACGAACAGCAGATTGGAAAAATTATGAGGTGTCTAACCAGAGAATGGCAGCCCAAAATAACAGCCATAGCTGAATCTAAAGATCTAGCAAAGATGACAACTGCAACATTGTTTGGAAACTAAGGGAACATGAAATGGAACTACATCGGCTGGACGAATCAGAAATGGAAAGCCGGAAAAAGAAAAGGAGTTATCCTTGAAGGTTCAAGCCCATCCATCGAAAACTGAATCAGATAGCTGCTCAGATGAATCCAAGTAGTGAATCATAAAGAGCCTGAAATCGGGTTGCTTGTCAAGAAATTAAAGAAGTTTGAAGAAGAAAGACCACCAAATTCAGAAAGCCATCTAGGCTCCAGACTAGTACAACATAGACAATACATGCTATGAATATTGGTAAAACTGGTCACTAAAGTCAGATGCTACAAATTGGCAGAACAAGAATAGAGCTACAAACCAAAAGGCAAGGAACCAGTCACCAAAACCAGAAAAGCTTATATTGCATGGAATGATACGATGGAATCTCTGCCTCTTCAGATGAAGAAGAAGTCAATTTGTGTCTCATGGCAAATAACAAATTTCAGAATCAGAAAATGAGGTTAGTTCACAATCTATCCAACATATGATGAGCTACAAGAAGCTTTAATGAACTGCATGATGATTATGTGAATCCATAAAACAGTTGTTGAGCACAAGAAAAGCTTGAAACAAATGAATATTGAACATAAAGAAATTGAAAATTTATGTGAACAACTGAAAGGATTCACATTGAAAAATCTGGCAAAGTGCATTGAACTTGAGAATACTGTTGCAATATCATTAAAATCTGATTTATTGAAGTTTGCTAATAGTAAAGATAAACTGAATGTCATACTTAGCAATCAAAGACATGTTCATGAAATCTGGTTTAGGATATACACCAAATATGCATGTTAAAAGAATAAAAACAGATATGGTATTGGTTATATGCAAAACAGAAATGTCAAACATGGTCAAAAAATCTGCTATTGCTAAGAGTATGTATGACATCTTACTAAACCAAACCAAACATTCATCCTTTGATGGCAAAATGTCATTTCTGTTGCAGAAAGGGAACATTTTTGTGTCAAATTGCAAATTTTAAAATTAGCCCAATAAGGATGGAAGCAAGTTGGAATAGCAAAGAAATCTGTGTTTGACACTAACCATCCAGGACCCCAATTTAAATTGGGGACTAAAAACAAATTCTGATTTTGTATTGCAGGTGTGCTTGACATCCACGAAGCATTCATGGTATTTAGATAGGCGGATGCTCAAAGCACATGACTGGTGACCAAATCCAAATTCCTGTCCTTAACATTAAAGGAAGGAGGCTTGTCAAATATGGTGACAACAACAGAGGAAAGATCATTGGAATCGGTGACGTAGGCAATGAATCAACTGCAGTAATCAAAAATGTGTTATATGTTGAAGGATTAAAACACAACCTTACTGAGTATAAGCCAGCTATGTGGACAAAGGTTTTCAAGTAAGTTTTTCATCACAATCTTGCATTATTGAGGATAAAGATGAAAACACATAAAGCTAGTTGGGGACAGATTAACAACATTTACATGTTGGATTTCAATTCTGTACCAAGTGCTATATGCTGCTTGTTATCCAACTCAGATGAAACATGGCTTTGGCATAAAAGAATTGCTCACATACACATAAATCATTTGAATAAACTTGTCAGCAAACAGTTAGTCTTAGGTCTACAAAATAGGAAGTTTTCAAAAGATAGACTGTGTGATTCATGTGAGAAGAGTAACTGGTTAAGACTCCATTTCCCTCTATAGACTTGGTTAGAACAAATGAGTTTTACACTAGTTCACATGACCTTTTTGGACCTGCCCAAGTTAAGAGTTTAGGTGGAAACCTGTATGGATATGTGTTGGTTGATGATTATTCTAGATTCACATGGACTTACTTTTTGGCTCATAAAAAGTGATACATTCTCAGTTTTTAAAAAAGTTGCTGCTTTAGTTCAAAATGAGAATGATCTGAAAATTGTTTCAATAAAAAGTGATCATGGAGGTGAATTCCAAAATGATTTTTTCAAAATTATTGTGAACTACATGGAATCAACCACATATATTCTGCCCCTAGGACACCACAGCAGAATGGGGTAGTGGAGAGGAAAAATAGATCCCTAGAAGAGTTAGCTAGGACCATGCTTAAGGACTCCACCCTATGAGCTTTACAAGGGTAGAAAACCAAACCTTTCCTACTTTAGAATCTTTGGTTGTAAGTGCTTTGTGTTGAACAATGGCAAAGAACACCTAGGAAAGTTTGACCCTAAGGCAGATGAAGGTATCTTTTTAGGATATTCCCAAACTAGTAAGGCCTATAGAATCTACAACAAAAGAACAAAAACCACAGAAGAGTCAGTTCATGTAAAGTTTGATGAATCTTTTACAGAAAACTTGAACAAAACTCCTTCTAAGGTTGATGAAATTTTGGACGAAGTTGTAGAATCTGAACCACTAGAACAACCTATAGCTGACCCTCCAACTAGATCAGACCTTGTAGAACCTATAGAAACCTATGAGTTGCCTAAGGAATGGAAGTTCAACAGAAACCACCCTTTAGACAACATTATAGGCGATATCTCTAAAGGTGTTGCAACTAGGAGAAGCCTTAGTCAGTTTTGTAACTTTACAGCCTTTGATTCTCAGATTGAACCTAAGAACATTAAGGAAGCCCTGTTAGATAGTGAGTGGATACTTTCTATGCAAAGAGGAGTTAACCAGTTTGAGAGAAACAAGGGTGTGAGTTTAGTACTAGGCCAGAGGGTAAGCATGTCATAGGAACCAGATGGGTGTTCAGAAACAAGTTGGATGAGAATGGTGTGATAACAGGAACAAAGCCAGATTAGTAGCAAAGGGTTATAGTCAAGAGGAGGGAATAGATTTTGATGAAACCTATGCCCCAGTAGCTAGACAGAAGCCATAGAATTTTATTGGCTTATGCTTGTATAATGGACTTTAATCTTTATCAAATGGACGTGAAAAGTGCCTTTCTCAATGGTGACCTTCAAGAGGAAGTCTTTGTTAGCCAAACACCTGGTTTTTGAAAATCCTGATTTTCCTAATCATGTGTATAAGCTCTCAAAGGCCTCTATGGGTTAAAACAAGCTCCAAGAGCTTGGTATGAGAAGCTCAGCAATTTCCTTATTCAACAAAACTTTTCAAGAGGAAATGTTGACAAGATCTTTTCACAAAAACTACTGGAAATGATATCTTGCTTGTCCAAGTATATGTTGATGACATAATATTTGAATCTACAAATAATAAACTGTGCAAAGAATTTGAAAATTTGATGAAGGTAAATTTGAAATGTCAATGATGGGTGAACTGTCATATTTCTTGGGATTTCAAATTAACCAAAGCAAGCAAGGCATTTTTATTAGTCAATCTAAAATACTGTTCTGATTTGATAAAGAAATTTACTTTGAAAAATCTTAAGTCCATTGATACACCATGAGTCAAGGAAATTTCTTAGACCGAGATGAGAAAGGTAAACCTGTAGATGTTACTAGATTTCGTGGTATGATTGGATCTCTGCTACTACCTTACAGCAAGCTGACCAGACATCATGTTCAGTGTTTGTTATGTGTGCAAGGTATCAATCAAACTCCAAAGGAATCTCACTTCAGTGCAGTTAAGAGAATTTTCAGATACTTGGTAGGAACTAAAGTCTTGGATTGTGGTATCCAAAAGGATCAACATGTACATTGATTGGGTTACTCAGATTCAGAACTTTGCCGGTTGTAAACTCGACAGGAAAAGTACCTCAGGAACTTGTCATCTGCTTGGAAATTCTCTAGTGTCTTGGTTCAGTAAGAAGCAAACAAGCATTGCATTATCTACTGCTGAAGCTGAATATATAGCAGCTGGGAGCTGTTGTGCTCAGATTCTATGGATGAAACAACATTTATTGGACTTTGTGTTGATTGGGAACAGTACGATCATGTGTGATAACACAAGTGCAATAAGTATAACCAAGAATCAGTAATGCACTCCAGGACCAAACACATTGAAGTAAGACATCACTTCATAAGAGACCACTTTCATAATGGAATTATCAAACTTGAGTATGTTAACACTACGGAACAGTTAGCTGATATCTTCACAAAGCTTTGCCAAGAGAAAGTTTTTTGCATATAAGGATGAAACTAGGGATCATTGATCCTAGTGAAGTATGATTTTTTGGTTGATTCCTGGTATTTTTCAGTAATGTTTCCAGTTAAATCGATTTGGAAATCGATTACCAGCATGGTAAATGGTTTATAAAAATCGATTTGGGAATCGATTACTTTAGCCCAGAATTCAAAGTTAGGAATTTTTTAAACTTTCACGAGCGTCGATTTGGAAATCGATTAGTTCAGTATTCAACATTAAGAACAATCGATTTGGACACCGATTAAGTAACTGGAACTCGATTTGAACATCGATTTGAAATATGACCGTTACTATTATTTTTCTAGCCGTTGAAACATATCATTACTGAATCGATTGAGGATTCCCAGCAACGGTAACCTAATCGATTGGGAAATCGATTTACCCAAGGTTAAGAGTATAAATAGGAACAGTTCTTAAAATCGATTTTCTGCATTGTATTTTCTAGACTTTCACTGATTTCTCTTGTCTGCTCCATTCTTCTGTCTCTGTATCTGTTTAGTACTTCATTCTACTTTCTACCTACATTGAATCTACATCAAAGTTACGTATGGCACGTGTGAAACGCCAAGCTCGTATCCATCACCCTCATCTTCTTCTTCAAGTGAAACACTCAACACCCATTTAACAAAGAGAGTAGCGCAATACCACTCACAAATTCTTGCAAAGATAAGGCAAGCTCCTGCACAATCCAAGAGAAGACTAAGAAACGTAGGAACCCCCACAGAGAAGTCATGGTGATGCCATGAAGGCAATATCTCAAAAGAGGAAGAAGAAACCTAATTCTTCTCCACCCCAAGAAAGTTCTCGGCAACAAAGGAAAAGGAGGCACAACCCTCTATACCAACAGACTTTGCACAAGAGAAAAATTCATGAGGCACAGAACTAAATGGATTTTGCATACGTTGATATTGTTGATCCACGTTTCAGAATCACTCAGATTTCATGGCTTGGAGAGCTTCTTTCATCTACACTTGGATAGCTACCCAAGGCTGATGAAGAGGGATTTTTACTCTACTTTCAAGTTGACTGAAGAAGGGTTTACTGTCTAGTTAATAGAAAAGGGATGCTATGTCCTTGATGATTCTCTACTTGTCAGGATTGCCATTTTACGGAAGTCTATCGATGGAAGTCGGAAGCTGACATGGCTGATGAAGGTGGGAAGAGACTCTTGACAGGCATACACAGTCAAAGACCTGAAGATCGTGGGTTCGTGAATCTATTTCATTGCCTCTGTCAAAATGAAGGTACAACATAGGATGTTGATGTATACACTTACTCGTATGCTGTGCAAGATCAGGAAACCATGCAGTAGTCCAGAAGTTGGACATAATACTGTATGGGGCTATCTAAAGACTATGAGGATAGTCTGGAGTTGGATTGTGCTAAGGACATGCTGGAAGCTTCAAAGCAAGCTACTGTTGCCTTATCCACAGCTGATCAAAAAATTCTTCAACATTTCAAGGTTTTCATTTGGTAATATGAGGAAATCTCCAAAACACACTCTGGTGTTTGAGAAATCAATTGTGAATCAAATGCAATTGAAAGGTACAACGAATATGGATAAGACTCAAGCTGTTGTTTGAACAGCACAGCTCAGCCACAAACCTCAGCCTCAACCTGTCACTGCACCAGCCACTCCTCCTGATTTTGTTGCCAAAATAATGGATTCATGAAGCTCAATGGCCACAATGCAAAAGTGCTTAGAATCTCAGTCCAGATTAGGAAGCATAGTTTAAGGACTCTGCAGGAATCTGATTCGGATTTGTTAAGGATGTGGAGCGATTAAGCACACTTAGGCATCAAGCTGTCGTTTGAAGATATCGCATATATTGGTCGACAAGCAGCAGAAGAACTAACCCGGATCCCCTAGATAACTGAGACTCACGTTGAAGAGACACAGCTGAGGTTAATATACAACGGTCTAACCTCTCCATAGATGATAGTGAGGACCAGCCTAGACTAGGAGATTAGGAGCCTTAGGATTGGTGTTGTTTTGCTTCTGCCTTGTTGTAATCATTGATCTACTATGAATTTAAACTTTTATTTCATTTAGCTTAATTCATTTGATATGCTCATTAACTGCTATGATTGTTTTTTACTTGATACACCATGATTTCATTGCTCTAATATACATGTTATATGATTTCAACCCCAATGCTTATGTTTTTACATAGGGGGAGAAATTGTTCTTCGGCCTTTTTGCCTAACTGACAAAAGGGGAGAAAAATTATAAAGTTGTTGTATATGCTTGTTGCTGTATGTGTTTTTTACAATCTGATGATTTTGCTCTGATACTTTAATAATGTAATTATAATGTAATAATACTCTTATGTTTGTTGTTTTGAAATGCTCAAGTTAAAATTGTTATGATTGTCATTTAATGCAAAAAAGGGGGAGATTGTTGAACTTAGTCCTTTGAATCTAATTATTGACATAATTAACAAAACATACAATGTTCATACAATATATGATAAATCTAATATTGTGAATTGAGCAAGGATTCAGGAACAACAATCCAATCCTAACACTTGGAACATATTTTCTTGGAAACACAAGAAATCACAAAGTTGATTTTTGACTGATAAATCGATTGGGAAATCGATTTCATAACAAGGGTGTAAGGAAACACACTGTTTGTGATGGTATAATGATTGGGCAATGACTGATAAATTAGAAATGAAAACTGCACAAGTCAGTGGCACCTGTTTTACAGGCTAATCGATTGACAAATTGATTATGACATTTCAAAAGTAAACCGATTGAGGTATCGATGGCAAATCGATTGCTATAATACTATTTGCAAGATAACTTTCCTGTTACAAACAAAATTGATTGGACAATCATTGTGTGAAATTTCAATCAAGTTAAGGTAAGAACTTTTTCAGGAAAATACATACAAATGATTGGCACGTCGATTAACATAAAATAGATTGAGTCACTGACTTAAACACAATCGATTGGCAAATCGATTGAAAGAACTTTTTGAAATCACAGTGAACTCTGAGCTTGTGGCCAAATCGATCTGAGTATTTTTATAATGCGATTATGAAGACTTAATAAGCGATTACGAAATCGATTGGTATGTGTTTTTTACTTTGAACATAACATTGCAATCGATTACGAAATCTGATGCATATAAGTCTTAACATAATTCACTAGAAAATGTTGTTTAAGAATCGATTGGTAATTGATTGGCTTATGTATTTTCAATGATTCAAGAAAAACAAGACATTGACGCGATAATCGATGGCAAAATGATTAGACCGTTTTATTAACTTAAGAAATTCGATGGCAACCCGATTGATTAAGATGTTTCAGAAACTATATAAACTGTCTTCAATCATTCTTTCAATAACAATTGATAACGCATTTGAATATTCTTGATATACAAGAAGATCCTAAGTAACACTTGGTTAACATACTGGATTGCTTTTTTTCAGATCACATCCAAGAGATTATCAACAATCAATGGAAAAGTGGACAAGTAATCTTGATGAAGATCAGACCATGTTCTCATGAAACAATCCTTGAATATCCAGATTCGTGAAAGTCACATTGACCAAGATTGGAAGACTTCTTTTGTTCTTTCCTTTATCAGTTTGTAATAATACTTTGAAAGAAACGAAAGGAAAAAGCCAGCTTGAACTGTGGCTTCTTGTCTTGGGTGAGAGAGCTCAACAAGAAGAGTCATACTTTGATTCTGTGTTAGATTGCTGAGTGTCTACAAGGATCAGAGGGTGATCATAGGAAAGAAGATCATTACGATAGATAGGTTTCGGGGATGAAACTGGGACAATCGTACATTGATTCTTTCTATTGGAGAAGAAAATTGAATCCGATTGGATTGTCAGGACTGGATGATAGGTTGGTCTCGTTGACAACTGAACCAGAATAAATTCTTGGTGCAATCTTCTCTAACCTTAACTACTTTAATTCCTATCTGCAATATTTGTATGTGTTGATTAATATTAGATGCATGTTAAAACATATTCTTGTGTTGATTATATTGTTTAAAACTGGTAATTTGACTTGCATGCATCTTGGTTAATCTCTTATCATTCTCTTGCAATTGCTAATCTTGCATGCCGCAATTTAATTTTCGATGTGTGTATGAAATTGAATTTATTTCTTAAAGAACTGATACATTCGATTATTTCGAGGTCATAATATCACCATAACAAACAACGACGATAGTCGCCATTTGTCAATCACATCCATTTGATCCACAAAAAATGGCAAATTTATTATCATAGCAACAGTTTGCTCGTATTTAGGTCAGGTTAGAGTCATTTCTAGGAGGTGGTTGATGCTTCACAATTGGGGTTTTGGAGGATTCTCATTCTTGTTGTGGCTCTATAGATTGCAGTTCTAATTCTTGAGTGGTATGCCAGTTGGCATTAGAACTACACCGAATAATTTATTCTTGTAGTTTGAAACAACTTGTACTTCATTTTTGATTATTCGCTTTCCAGACTCCTTACTCAAGTTCAGGGTAGGCAAGTTTTTTAGACTTTCCTAGTGAATATTCTTTAGTTTTATGCCTCAGAGAATTTTGTTGAATCCATCCAAAAAGGGGATAATTTGTCAACAATAAAACAATTTTAAATTGTTCCTCTAAAGTCATACATTCAGAGATGATCTCATGGAGCTACTTTCTGAATTTTCATGGGATTTGAGCATCGCAGAATCTGCATCGATACTTGACGTAGGGTTAACAACATACTTTTTATCCCAACGTCATCTATATATAATTTTTAACAAAAGGCAATCATTATCTCCTCTAATAGCATTAATTTACATTTTTTTTTTTGTTTTTAATCATTTTATGGTTTTCTCAGTTGTTTCTAGAACTATGGAATGTCATATTTCAAAACTTTGAATACATTTTTCATACTTTAGAAAATTGTATTCGTTGCCATTGTTTGAAGTGAAAAACTCTCAATATAGAAGGGTTTATTGAAATAAGAAGCAGCTAACACGTTTCAAAGTAATTTCTTTCGGTAGACATAGGGAGATAAAAACATCTTTTAATTGTTATTGATTTTGAGTTTTGAAAAACTGTTTTGAAATTAATTTTCAACTCAAATATTTTTACTAAGGTTGAGTCGCGTACTAGGTTGCTCTCTTTATAGCATTTCGTTGCACTGTCCGAATTTGTGTAGGATAGACAATCAACCACGATACGCCTAAGATAAAACAACTCAGACACACTACTTCAATTTTAGTACTACACCATAGAAAACCATTTTATAATTACATCATTTCAATATGTTGATTAAAGTCACTTGAAATATAGTATGACGACCACTTAAAAAGGACATAAAGTCACTCGAAAGGGATAATTTTCTCGATAAGGACATAAAAATATGAGATAAAGGTGAAAGGTTAGAAGAGAAAAAACTCGGTAAAGTTTATAGTTTTGGTGGGGTTTGCAAATTGAGTGAAATCCTCTATTAATAAAGGAATTCTACAACATAGTGGAGTAGAAAACTTGACCCAGTGTGATCGGGTACGCAAAACTGTTGCGTGTGCAGTTTAACTGGGTCTACGAAATTGCCATAAAAAATTAGGAGGAGTTAATCCCGGATCGAATATCTTATGTTGACTCGGTATAGGGCATAAGAAAAACGTTGAGAAAAAGAAAACACATGCTAACAAATTATTTTATTTTTTAAGATTTGGTGGTATGTTTGAGTGTGTTTTCTCACCTTCACAAAATTAGATACCCTCTGT
The DNA here is from genome assembly GCA_002896235.1 of Cicer reticulatum. Classification (NCBI taxonomy): domain Eukaryota; kingdom Viridiplantae; phylum Streptophyta; class Magnoliopsida; order Fabales; family Fabaceae; genus Cicer; species Cicer reticulatum. The sequence goes on from PGWS01009109.1 coordinate 10,700, forward strand.
GGCACACTCCGATGATCATCCCGCCACCTTATAAATAGTACTAGTGTTTGTGTAGTTTTTCTAAGTGTAAAGTTGTTTGGACTACTACATGGATTGATGAGCCTGTTGTATGATTTATTATTTTGTTGCTTCACTTTTCTATACTTGATGGTTGGGGTAGTGTTGAAATAACTCATTGAGTATTTTTTATCTTAGTGTTTGAAATCAATTTAGTAATTATATAGGTATGTATACTTCAGATGTACTTTATGGTCTAGGCTGAGCTCATAACAAAGTTCTCAATTCACTACTCTAATAATCGGCCGAATTAAGACAACCCAACCAGAACTTTATGAACATTGTAAGTTCTTGAATTAAGGCATCCTTGCTGCTAAATTAAGAGGAATTCTGAGTGGCATACGCACTACAAATCACTTGTACCGCTCTGTCTTAACACACATGATGGCTGATAATGGGAATCCATATCGGTGGACCAAATAGCTCACTTGTAACGTAGTCCGTAGACATAACATGATGATCAAACTGTAAATTATAGCACAAATGGCGAAAATGATCTCACATCAAAAAAACATGGAGACATGTGATCATCTTTGGAGACAAGTTGAACGAAATCCTTCTACAAACTCTAGAGGACGTCATATAAAAAGGACACTTTGTGGACAAAAAATGGTTCGTGAATTTTCTACCTCAGAAAATCCTCTCACTTTTAGACACAAGTTGACTTGATCGTTGGAGTGTGTGCAGGTACACCATCCTTGACTGAGGAACTATCCACTATGGATAACTATATTTGCCCGGGGGGGGGGGGGGGGGGGGGGAAGGGGGAGGGGAGGGGGAGGGGAGAGCGAGAGAGAGGGAAGAGAGAGAGAGAGAGCTTATGGCTTAAGCACTCCTATGGAGAGAAGATGCAATATGCAATGTGTCCCATATTATTAGGGATCATAATTCATATATAAGATTATGACCAATTAGGATTCTCATTATTTTTAAAGAACTATCAGTGACATTGTTTGAATGCATTAATTACTTTTAGTTCTTCAAAATAGTAGTGATAACAACACTCTCTTTATTACTTTATTTTAAATACTCACTATGTGAAACTTATATAATTTCCATCACTTTAAAAATGAATTCTACATAAAGTAGTAGGATCCATATACATTTTATTTAATAAGAGAGTGAATATTTAAAAGAGAATAATAAAAAGAATATTATTAGTATTACTTTCTTTAAAAAGATAATTTCTACACGAGATGCTTTTATATGTATGAAATTATTTATATGATGTTTATTTTATAAATATACTAAAGACAAGTTTTTCATTTTTAAGCATATCCTAACTTGCACAAGTGACAAAGGTGTTGCATTGTGCACAACCTTTTGGTACCATTAATAGATCAATTAGACTCACCATCTTTTAATATTGGACCACCCCCACTTTATCGTTGCCCTCACCAATACAAATTATTATTTTCTGATAGTTTACCAACACAAATTATTGTCATACAGTTTTTTGTTTCCCAAAATTTTATTTCCCCACTCCGGACACCGCATTTGATCGAAACCGACTTAAGCTTGAAGCTATAAGCTAAATAGATGATAAATTCAAATAATTTTGTGGACACACATTTTTTTAAAAATAATATAAGAAGATTTCAATTTCTTTCTATTTTTAATCTTGTTCTCTTTTAGTGTATTATAATGATTATATTTTAAAAAATTTTCTTTTTCGGCATATACAGTTACAACCACTAATAAAAATTCTTTTATAAAAAAGAAATTTAAAATTTAATTACTAAATTCTTATTTATTTATTTAATCTTAACATGTGATATTAAGAAATTTAAATTTAATTGATTAAAGTTAAAAATTTATTTTTGAGATGAAATGTTAGTAGATATTCTAAATTGTTTGTCAAAAATATTAAAAATATTAAAAGTTGGAGAAGTTTCACTCCAACAAAACTAAAACATTTTTGCAGAATATTTATAGATATAGAAATGAGATATTTTTACACATGCTATAAAGCCCTTAAATTGCTTTAAGGATTGCATACTTCTCCTACAAACCAACAAGAGTCTTTTTTAGTATGTTTTGTCCTCACTCACATACTTTATGAAAAACTTATCATAATATCACTCATCGAAAGAGTGCTTCAAGTCAATCACGTTTAACTATGGAGTTCTTATGTAATGTGTCACCGAAAAAATGATGCATCTTGTTGGTATATGTAGTACATGTCAATCCTTGTAAGTCATCATTCAACCATATAGTCATATACCTACACGACATATGAATCCCTCTCATTCCAATGTAATTTGATTTATTCATGTGTCTTTTTGTCTGGAAGCGTCCCATCTCATTCTAATGTAATTTGGTTCATTCATGTATCTTTTTTCCTAAAAGCGTCCCAAGAGCTACTGCGTATTGTACATGTCTTGTGCACTGGCGATCACTCCTCGTTTGTTCATCCTTCAAACGTCACATGCTCGTAACAATCTGATTCCTCTGATCGATACTTTTATTCTCGATTTTTTCATATTTCTCACATTGAACATTAGTGAGTTTTTGTCTTACGTAGTAGTCGAACTCAAAACCTAGAGATTAAGTCAAAAATTCAATCATTTTCGCCGACAATTGAGATAACATCAAAATATTAAAATTTAATATAGACTAAATTTTTTAATTTTTTTTAATTTTAATGAGTACTGCAAAAGCATCACATGGCTGCAATGCATCCCAACAAAATTTGCATGGAAGACGACCATGAGAACCATGAGAAGGGGAGCAAGTTCCTAATTTCCTTCGAGAAGTTTTCGTTAAAGTTGTTTTGAAAGAGGTGAAGCATGTGAACTCCATTAGTTTTTTTATTGTCATTGAGACTTTTGACCATTGAAGTAATTTGCAGACACGTCTAAGTACCGATGGTTGGAGCAGTTTCATATTCAAATGAACCGAAACTCCTTTGATTTTTCAAATTTATTTATCAAACAAAATAATTTACATAATTTAAATTCTCCTAAAAAATTAGTTGAAGTGTAATAAAGACCATTATTAGTTTGGTGCACTTTATTTTTCTATCTATTTATAGTTAAACGTTGTAATCATTCATTTGAGTCAATAATAAGAAGAAAGTACCAATTCTTTCTATTTTTATCCTTTTCAACGTTCATCCACATTTTCATTCTTTCAACAAGTCCCTCTGTTTCTTTGTTTTTAACTCTATCTCTGTTTCACCATTTGAAGGTCTCTAGCAAAAAGTCTTTCCTGTTTTGCAAACAACACACCACCACTCATACCATCTATTTGTTAAGAAAATGCTGAAAAAATAGATAAAAATATTGAAAATTACTTTTTCTAATTTTGAGAGTTGATTATGCAAGTTACAGATATTCAATTATAGTATCAAATAAAAATTCTAACAATAAAATTTTAAATAGACACCATTTTGATTGATATGTTACAGTATTGGAATGCATTTACCAAATTACAAAAGTTATGAACTAAAATGTAATTAATACTTATAATTTTAAAGACTAATTTATATATTCACTCAATTAAATTGTTATCACCTTGATGACACCCAATTTAGCGTCTATTTGGATTGGCGCGTGAAATGTCAATCTCACATTCTAAAAGCTAAATTGTTTGCGGTTTTTACCTCTCACGCCTTTGTATATCTAATTTTTTATAAATAAAATCATTTAATAATTTTTAGTGGAGACAATCATTAAATTTTTAATAAGGAAAATAAAAGTATACAAACAAAAGTAAGAAAATTAAAACATTTTGTGAGGTCAACTACTCTCGTTTAGCATAACTTATATATCCCTATATAAATGGGGGGCAGTTACCCTTATTTGTGAGGGTTTGTTGTAGTAATTTTTGAGGATATTTTAATAGTTACAATTTTTTTTTAATTGACCATAAATTAATGATATTTTGTAGTGTTGGTTTTCACATATGTTATATTGCAGAAATTTAATAGTCAAACAAAGCATGTTGTAAACATCAAGAATAAAAGTAAAATTTTAATTATTTTAACATCTTCATCATATTGATTTATAAAAAAATATTATAAATATTTGGATTCATTGCTTTGATAATTTGTTAACAAGGAATCTAGGTAGTCTTTAAACATTGACCCTAAAACACAAAAGGACAAATAACAAGTATCTAATGCAAACTGACTTATGGCTCTTCTTCAATCTAAAATCTTTAAACATTGACCCTAAAACACAAAGGGACAAATAACAAGTATCTATTGCAAACTGGCTTATGGCTCTTCTTCGATCTAAAATCTTTAAGCCTTAGGCAGTCTTCAAAATGGCATAAGAGACAATATATGGTTAAGTTTTGGGAAATATGTTACTGGACCCGATTTAGTATATAAGTATAGAGTAATAAATCAAATTACTGGATATAAATTTTTTATTATTTTCAAATAAAGTAGAGTGACATTCACTCATATTTGAACTCATATTAAGTATTTAAATAATTAATTTAATTATCAAAATAAAATAAAATTTAATAAGTCCGTATTTATTAATTTGAGGTATTTATCAATTAAGGACTCTTGATATAAAGAACAGGTACTAAATAGTTAACATCAAGATATTTGCACACATAATATCTCACCAACACACACAAGAGACTAAATACACTAAAATATTCCAAACATACAATTTTACACTGTATAAATTAATCATGAGTTTGTAGATTTATAATTTATTTTAGATGAAGTATCATTTATAACAGTTTGAATATTTTTTGAAATAGGAATTTTTTATAGACTATTTTATTATTCTCGGGGTAGCATATTTTTAGATTCACCCTTGCAAACTAAGGTAAACATTATGGTGTAAACATAATACCCTATGTCGTAATAAATTATAATATGATATGTTATTTATTAGATGGTTTCTTTATGTTGATTTAATATTAACGTCATCTCATCGATGATTTATCTATAATTATTTATAAATTATTACTTTTAAAATTAAAATATAAATTAACAATATATCGAAAGTTTTGATAGGTTAGGATATGACTTTAAATTATAAATATATTAATTTTTTAATAAGTATTTTTATTTATATTTATTTTAATGAAAATAGAGAATTTTTTGCTAAATAATTATTTGTAAATTAGAATTCTTTGTTTATAATTTGGTTTCGATAGAGACAAACTTGTCACTAATTATTTATAACGTAGAGTTCTTGCTATAAAATTTTAAACAAGTTTATAAACAATTACTAACAAATTTGTTCTATAGAGACAAATTTATCACTAATCATTTATAACTTAGAATTCTTATTAATTGTTCATAAACAAGTTTATAAATATTACTAATAAATATATTTATCAATCATTAGTGATATAACATCAATATTGAGTCAACTAAAAATACCATATTTTTAATCAATGTGTTATATCAGACGTTTTAAAATCAAAATTTTATAAGAGGACAATATAAACTAATATTTTGTAATTCTAGAAGTATATTTATAAATACACACAATTAAATGGTTAATTTGACTCACCGTTATAATAATTTTTTTAGAGATTATCTTAGCTATCAAACCAACCGTTGCATTTACGATTGGAATTATTTAAGTTTAAGCATAATTTGTTTTCTAGAAAGATAATAGTCATTTTAATTTTTATGATTGAAATAATAATTAAATAATATAAAATTCAATAATATTTATATATATATCGATTAAATAAATATTAATGTATCACAATTTTATTTGTAGAAAAAAAAATATATAAACTATTACTTGTTAACAATATATGTTAATTTAAAAATATTAATCCACTAATCCAGCTTAGAAGTCAGCGAAAATGAAAAGAAAGTGTGAAAATGACACTGAAGATACCCGAGAGAAGAAAAGTACAACATTTATAACAAGGCTAGTGAATCCAATGATTTGCAATCGATGTCTAACTCAAAAGACTTAGCAACACCTTCATTATAATTCATATCCAAACATGTATACAAGCAGCTAAGCAATTCCATCATGCAAGTCCAGCCTCCAATCCATTGAATGTATCATAAAGAGGCATATTCATTGTCTCCGGCAAATTAAATGCAAACATCCCACCTACTATCCCACAAACTGCAAACACCCCAAACGGCAACCAACCACCCAAAACCACCACAAATGGCGCCAATATCGCCCCCATTTGCGCCGCTTGTGTCGTACTCCCAAGCGCCACATTTCTCACCACTGTAGGAAACAGCTCTGCCGTGTAAATGAACAACAAGTTATAAGTCCCCGCCATCCCAAATATTCCCAAAACACCACACACCATTTTAATTACTTTC
>PGWS01009110.1:0-10991 GCA_002896235.1 Cicer reticulatum
AAGATATTTTATATCATTAAAAATGATTTTACATATTCTTCTCAAAATTTTAAATAATGATCGTGAGGTATAGTTATGAATGTAATTATATGAATTGTTAATTAGGTTAAAAATTCATTGTCATTGAATATTTTCCATTTTTCCGAATGTTTGAAGATATTTACTAACAGATAGTTAAAATATCCCTCTATGTGGATTGTATATCTTATCCGTATATTTATATATGCATAATGATCGTTTGCAATTCCTAAGTGGTATACATTTTTATTAATTTATTTTGCACTCTCTCAATTTGTAGATTGAAGGTACCATAATTGCACCTTCCAAGGAAGCTTTCCATGATATGGAATATTGGATTAGGATTCAATATATAAACAATCTTACAATTGATGGTCATAACACTGGAAAAATCGACGGCTATGGATCTACTTGGTGGGAATGTAAAAGTTGCCCTAGACCTAGAGTATGATTATTCTACACCTACCATGTGCTAATTAATTTGTTGTTTATATATTGACATTTTTTTTTACCAAATCATTATTGTTTACATGTATATTATTATTTGATTAAAAGATTTGTATCAAATTATTTTATAAAAAAGTATTTGTAAAATATTTAACTTGAAAAAATTTCAATTTGTTTCCAGTTATAAAATTAATCAGAATCAGAAAAGAAAAAGTTTATGAAATTTAATTAAAATAAAAACTACTTTGAGTTGCTTATGAAAAATAATATTAACTACATGGTTCTGTTGGATAATAAATTTAAGAAAATTGTTTTAAATTACTTTAATTGAAAAATAAAAGTTATTTTATATTATGTTAAAATAGGCCTAAGTTAATATTTTCTCTGGTCTAATAATTGTATGGCAGGGTAAAAATAAGCTTATTTAATTGTAAATTTAAATTTATAATATTAATAAAATTATGCGAGTTTCGAAAATAAGATTTAATAATTGGTTCATTTTGATTATGTTACAGGCCATAGCTATCCATGCATGCAATGATCTTTTTGTTACTAGCATGAGGGTGACTGATAGTGCAGGAGGTCATATATCCATAAATGGTTGCAAGAATGCAACATTCTCTCATTTATTTGTTGATGCTCCCGGTAATAGTCCCAACACAGATGGTTTTGACATTTCTGCTTCTCAAAATATTCTCATAAAAGATTCTGTCATTAGCACAGGTAATATTCATAGCTCATTTTTATCTTGTTACAATGTTTTAATTTAGTATTTTAAAATGAGTTTATATATATATATATGTGCAATTTTCACATGAGTTGTTCACTATTATAAATAATAGGTGATGATTGTATTGCTGTTAACGGTGGTTCTTCATACATCAATGCTACTCGTCTTTACTGTGGACCAGGCCATGGAATAAGGTTATTTTCTATAAACTAAATTGAATTGTAGTTTTAATGAACATATCAAATTAATCAAGTGATTAATAAACATGAATTAATTAAGAATAAATTGATTGAGAGAATTTAAATTCAAATTACGACAACGAAGAGTTGAAACTTTGAAAGAGTCATCACACTTGACATATGAAAAGTGAAAACTAATTGTCACATTTTATTATTGTGATTTTTTTGGGTGGTCCATTCACACTTGTTATTTCTCTAATAAAAAAATTGTGAATTAATTCAGCGTTGGCAGCCTTGGTAGAGATAGATCTTACGAGACAGTTGAAGAGGTTCATGTATATAATTGTACCTTCACAAACACTACAAATGGAGCAAGAATCAAGACATATCCGGTAAGTGAAAAGTTATTATGCTATATTTATATATCAACTATATTAATTATACACCTTATTTCTCCACTTTTTTCTAATTAAAATCATATAATTTCGTAAATAGAGGTTTGTAATACATAGGATTTTATTTACATTAATTAACAAATATCAAATCATAGATATAAAGTAGTAAAAAAACAGAAAATGAAATATTCATAAAAAGGATACATTTGATCTGGCTTTAAAACACATGCAAAATAATTCCAAAATATATTCCATTTGTTCTTTTTTATGTGTTGTTTTTTGCAAAAAAATTTATTCTATTTATTTTCTGAAAATTAAAAAACTACTTTTTTCCAAATAATTTGAAGGGTGGATCAGGTTACGCAAGGAAGATTACTTTTGAGCAAATTAATCTTATAAATGTTACCTATCCGATAATCATAGATCAACACTATGGTGTTAAAGATGAAAAGGTACACATTTGACTCTCTCTTTATATATATTGTCATTTCAACTATATGTGTTTTCATATTTATTTATAATTACATCTATAGTAAAATATAATTATTATATTTATGTTTTGAATTTTGTGAAAATTATTATAGGAATCAGCTGTACGAGTGAGTGACGTAACATATCGTGGATTTAATGGAACGGCATTTCGTGACATTGCTATTAAGCTACTCTGTAGTTCATTGGGTTGTTCCAATATTGTATTGGATGACATTCACATTGTCTCTTCTCAAATTGGAAAGAGAGTTGGTGCATTTTGCCAAAATCTTCATGGAACAATTGAATCCACTACTCCGAAGGTCCATTGCTAAAAATATTGATTGAACAGCGATAATATGTTATAGACCACGATACTGAAAAATATATTTTTATTTTTATTTTATGTATGTTTCGTTTCTTAATAAACATTTGCCTATTTAATAGTTTTTATTTTTATTTTCTCTTTGTGATTTTCAATTTTTAATTATTAGTGAATAACTACGTTTGTAAATGTTTATATCTATGGTATTTTTATGAAAAATGATTTTATGAAGCAATAATACGAGGAAATCTAACACGCTTACAATTGTTTTAAAATTAAAAATATCTAATGAAAGAGAAAGAAAAATGATAATTTTAATAATTGACAACTTGCAAGATAATCCACATAGAAATAAACTTTGCGAAAAATGTGTTGGATTGAAATATTCCAATTATTAGATCTGAGAAGATCAATGATCTCATTAAAATGTAGAGATTTTTTGTGTAAAAGAATATCTAAAAAATCGGTTTGAAGATTGAACCGGTGTGACATAAATATCATATTTTAATTGATTTAGCCATATTTTTTAAATAAATCAGATTAGTCTAAATTTCCATATTTGTATAATGCAATCATAATTATAACATTAAATCAAAACCAATAGATAATAAATGCCTAAAATTATAAGTTTTCTTGAATGTTGTCCATAAAAATCTAATTTAAATTTGAGATTCGTAATGATATTTATTTATAAATTTTAAATAATATCCTCTTATTCCTCCATCCAAAAAAAAAAATGCTTTACAAGAACTTGGAGAAAAGAATAAATAATACTTTTTAAATGACGATGGACCTTAACGGTATGTAGGTCCAATCATTTACTTATTAGAAGAACAAGGTGGTTTTTTCTTTTGCCCTTATGTTCTCAAATTCAAGTTTAAATTGGCCATTCAAAATTGATAAAATATATCTCTCAACTCAAACAAAAATTAGAGGCTAATGACATGTCAAATTAACATGGTACAATTGAAAATTAATATATTTTAGTATTATCAGATTAAATCATCAATAGCCTAATAATATATTATTTATGAATAATTTGATCGTATTTAAATTTTAACATGACTCAAATTTTGAAATTATTAATATTTTTTGTTTTATTTTAAAATAATTAATAATTTAAGTATTATTAAAATATATATACAAGACATTACAAAGTTTCTTCTCTGCACCCTTTTTCATCATCTCTCTCTATCGTTTTTTACCGTCTCTCTCATTTGTTCTACATCATCATTTTCGTCATTAGTTCATTAAGAATCAAAGATGAACTCAGAAATGATGAAATGACGATGACGATGTGTGGTCGACAACACCAAAACGACAACGGTGCAAACATGAGGAAATTGGAAGTGAGACATAGGAGAAATCTTCTCGCGGTGGTCGAAAAGCGGATAGTTTCTTCTCACGATGGCGGAGGAAAGCAATTTTCTTTGGTGGTAGAAAGGTTTCGTGAGAGGAAGAGAAGAAATTCCGAACTTCTATGTTGATAATAATTTTAATTTTTATTAAAACTAAAAATTTAACGAAAAATACATTTATTAATTTTAGGGGATTAAAATTGAAAATATAAATGTACCTATACAAATATTGATCCATTTAATATATAATATAGAAAATAAACTTGTTTATCGTAATTTAAAAAATTAAAAATATATATCGATAACCTATTTTTTTTTTAATTATTATAAGAAATATTCATAGATAAAATACATCTCTCAATTGATTATTTCCGACAAAAAAAAAATTAAAGTCTTTTAAAAGAAGATGAAAAAGAAAAGAAACTTGCAAAGAATAAAAGCCTAAAAGTATCCCATATTTCCTTTCTTTAGGTACCGTAGTGCTCACAACCCCCCACAATGGCATTCTTTTGCTTCTTATGTAAATTCTCATCTCTATCCATATTCTTCCTCTCACGTTTGCCTCTGGTTTGTTTCTTTTTATGTTTTCCTATTTTATTAGCTATTTCTATTGGTTACTTAGTCAAAATTGATATTTGAGTTTGGCAAGTCTCTTGTCTAACATAGGCATATTTTTTTTCATCCTTTTGATTGGGTTTTTTGTTTAAAGGAATTGTTTTTGTTATTTTGTTTAAAGGAATTATTTCGGTTATCTCCCTCTATTCTCGAAACAATTTAGTTGGATCGTGTTTTTGTTTGGTTCTTGAGTTTATTATTCAAAAGTTATTTTTAATTTAGATACAATTACTCGTACAATCCCTTAATTTAAATTTAGATAACACTTCAGTTCTTTATGTTTTTTTTATTTGGTTATTTATTTAATTTTATTATAAAAATTGAAAATATATAAAGAATAAATTATGAATTTATTTGAAAATTTGAGTTATAAATTTGATGGAATTTGTATTATATTGAAGATGGTAACTAATTTTATGAGTTTTTATGAAAATTTTGATAAATTTTTGTAAAAGAAGAATAACATTATTAATATTTTAAAACATAAAAGATCACATTGTTTACTTAAAATAAAATAAAGGACTATATTGAAAAAAATATGTAAATAGCTGAAATGTTATAAGTTAAGGGACCGCATGAACAATTATGCCTTTAATTTATTTTGTTATCAAGTGACGTTCGTCGTAATTTTTTAAATTGTTTGTTATGGATAGTTAAGGAGAATTTTCTTTAAGTTGATAGTGTCAACTTCAATAGACAAAATTATTTTTATTGAAGTTATGTGATTATTTTTTTTTTTATAGAAAAAATATGTGGGGTTATATTGATGGAATTTCTGTTAAATCGATAAATAAAAATGATGAAACTAAATATGCAAAAGAAACAAAATATAATACTGGTAACGAGATTTCAGATATTGTTAGGTTGGATGTCTTATCTTAAGCCCGAAATATGTGAGTTAATTATAGTAGAATTTAAAATATTTTCTAAGGAAAAAAAAAGATTTGGGATAAAAGGTTGTTGTTATTATATAACCTTTTTTAATTTATTTTTTGGTCATAGATTCTTTTAGTCGAAGGTAAATCTTATTCAAAGTGCATATATTCTTAAATATGGATACATCTTATAGCGGAAATTCGAATATAGATTTACTATGTTGTGAGAATATATTCCTTTTTGCTAGATCATGCACCCATTGGTTGACTTTTTTCAATTCTAATAAATATTGTGGGCACAAATTTCAAATTTTGTAAAACTTTTTTCAATTATTTAAAGTCTTTTTTAATATATGTGAAAACTTAAAACAAACTTATTTTAAAATAGAGAGAGCATAAAATAACATTATAAAACAAACTTTAATGTGGGACACAACTAAGTTTAAAAATATGTAAGATTGATATATGCATATAGCTTAGTTTATGTTAAACTTAGATCAAACTAGACTTTTTTAAACAAACAAGATCAAATCTTTTTATAAGCCTATTTAACATTATTCCAAGAACTATCCCATGCTTAACACGACCTACACAAGATAGCAGCAACATTAACTAGTGTGTAGCTTGTGCCAAATATAAGATAGTAAATGCTAATTTTAACATCTACTATTTCAGATATTTCTAATAAAAATAAGATTGTTTTTTTTTTTGAATATAGATTTAGTTAATTGTTGTAAATGTTTTTTGCACTCTTTAATCTTTCATCGTGATCTTATTCTATTGAATTTCCTGTTAAGATTTTTAACCAGATAATAGTTTATATCTATTTGGATTTTTTTCTGTGTTTTGGTATAGTCCTCCAAACATATTTTCTACTTGTTATTTTCAATCGTAATTTTGAGGTATTGCAAATGATTGATGATTAACTTGGGGTGTCAACATAGATTGGACGTTAGGTTAATGAGCTCATGTGATATAGTTGCAATCTATTTTTGTTTTAAAAAAATTTCTCCATACTTGCATGTATTTGATTTATTTATTTATACCAAAAAATCTCCTATATAGTTTAAAGGGAAATGATTGAATAAAGGCTGATTAATTAGAGATAGTATTTTCGAAGATTTTGCATATATAATGAGTTTTTTCTTATTCCTTAAGGATCAATTTGATAGACATGATAACATACATGGTATGATATAACTATTATATTATGTTTCAATCAATTGTTTGATAAACTAATATGATATAATAAGTTTTTCATGATCATTATTATATATTGTCTCTAGCTATAATTTTTATCCTTAATATGAACCCGATTATAAATAAGCAGGAAAAGATAATAACAATTACTCAGTTAACCTTATAAATAATATTTTAAAATATATAATGAATATATAATAATAATAAGATATTGATCATAAATAATATGTTTGATATTAAAATTAACTATAAAATATTATACCATTAAAATTTTTTTAAATATGTAATGACTATTTTTCATGACAAAACGGTTGTTTTTAAATTTTATATATCTAATAAATTATTATCTAAAAATTTCAAAACTATATGAGTTAGTTAATCGTTAAAATTATTATAAAAAGTAAATGCATGTCTTCTAAGGGTATTTTTCTATTATATAATAATAATTAAACTTCAATAATAATAATAATATATTTCGTAGTATTTCTAAAGTCCTTAATGAAATAATAACTTTTTTCATTTTTTCTAAAGAATATTTTCTTCTCATTAGATTATACACAGATATTTAAACAGTAATTTAAAGTCTGAAGTTTTTGTACCTTAAATATGGCACATTTAAATTATTTATTTAATAAATAATACTATATAAGGCAGGTCGACCCGACCGTGTATGCAGACCTTCGGAGTGTAATTGAAGGAGGGGTATATAATATAATATTGTTATTTATAGGCAGTTACTTAGTCAAATGTGTAAAATAGAACACATGCATGTAGAAAATACACATAAAAATTAATTCTCTAGAAAAATTAATATATATAGTTTTAAATAAAAATAATTTTAGTATCCAAATGTAATTATCCTAAAATTCTATTTAAATTATATATAAATAGTGGTATTATTAATTTTGGGGTGTTAAAATTATTATTATATATCTTTATCTTTTTTTATCTAAACAATAAAGTAACAATTATTTGGTTCTATATTTTTTAAAAGTTTGAAATTGTTTGTTTTGATAGTTGCAATAAGATATTTTAAATTAAAATTATTTATAATTTTATTTTAAATATAGTTTTTTTAAGATTTATACATATGTTTGAAAGTATGGTAGTTACATAGTGATATATGATTATAATCAATATTATAATGAGTGTTTCTACTAAATAATAAAATAAAATAATACTATCATATTTGTTTTTATGGACAATTATATATTTTAAACACAAAATATGATAATGTTTATTTTATCATTGTTCTATCACATTTTTATATTGTTTCATATATAATATTATATCATATGTTGTGTGCATGGTCAAACGACCAAAATCTTAATTAAGTATATCTTTCTTGTATCTCTCTATTTAATCCCCTACTAGCTCCCTTCACAAATCAGCATAGTAACACGCTCAATACTAATTCCTAAGGGTATTCACGATTAAATTAAATATAAATTCCTGTAATAACGGTTTCACTCTTGGGTTAAATATGCAAGTACTTATCACTTTAATTTTGGTTCTTGGATTTGTTTCACCTTGTTTATGTGCGAGGTGGAATTTAGAAGAAACAAACGATAATTATACATTTAATGTGGTACAATATGGTGCTCGTGGTGATGGCAAGTCGGATGATACACAAGTATATATATTTATATCTCTTTAATTAGTTCTCTTGTCCTTCTAATTTTAATATCTATATATAAACATTAAATTTTAATTTTGATATTGTGAATTGATTGTAGGCATTTTTAATGGCATGGAATAGTACGTGTGGAGTAACACAAGGGCAAGCAACACTAGTTATACCACCAAATCTATCATTCTTAGTGAACAATTTAATATTTGAAGGTCCTTGCAAGGCCTCAAGTATTATCATTCAGGTATATATAGCTAGAGCTAATTTACATCCAACATATATATCAGCATATTTCTGTCCATCGATTTTATTTAAAATAATTTTTAATCATCTTATTTTTAAAATTAATTTTTTTGGTCCACCTATTAATTAATTATTAAGCTTTTTTGGTTCCTACATATATTGATGATTTGGCAGTTTCATTAATAACGTCACATTTTCGATCATATTTGTGATTTTGATAAATAATTTTCTGGTCATTAATCTATAATCTAAATTTATTTATTATTAAAATTAATTTATATATCTTATTATAATATTAAATATTTAACTTCAAATTTAAATTTAAAGATATTTGAATAGTAAATATGCAATCATCATATCGATGAAAATTAGAATAAAAATAATCTTATCTTCTTTTCTGCTTTGATTTCTTTGATATAAAAAATACTCATTCGATTGGCATTTCTACAAAGATTTACATAAATAATTTTTCTATACAATTTTAAAATATTAAGTAATCAATATGCTACAAATTTACGACGTAACAAAATTATTAGAAAAAATCTCCTACACTTCAATTGGTATTTGAGTACTTTTATTTTTAACAAATAATTATTATGCATACCAACAATATATATGAGGTACATTTTTATTAATTTATTTAGCACTCTTTCTCATTGTAGCTTGAAGGCAACATAATTGCACCTCCTAAGGAAGCCTTCCATGATGTGTCATATTGGATTAGGATGAGCACTATAGACAGTCTCCTAATTGATGGTGGTGGCAATGGAAGTATCGACGGCTCTGGTTCTACTTGGTGGGATTGTGCTAGTTGCCCTCGACCTCCTGTACGATTATTCTTGTGCTAATAAATAGTTCAATAAATTATTATTCTTTAAATATTTATTATTTGATAACTTTTAAAAATATACTAGTTCTAAGCTAACAAGCACCATATTGGTTACGGAATATTATTATTTTATTATATATATATATATTATATAATATATTTATATATAAATTTATTTGAAAATAAATTATAATATGTAATACTTCAGAGAATTTTTTCAAATTATTTTAAAATTGTTTTTTTTAATATTTAAATTTTAAAATTTTTGTTAATTTGTTTTCCAGTTATAAAATTCATAGATCAGAAAAATCTATGAATTTAAATAAAATGAAAATTTGAGTTGCTTATGGAATTTAGTTAATTTAATTTTTGGATATTTAGTAAAAATGATAAGAAATTTATTTTATTATTATCAAATAAAAGTTATTTTACATTATATAAAAACCAAATATTATATATGTTATTTATTGTTTTTATAATCTCAAATATTCTACTCTAGTTCGGAAATATAGATTTTAATAATTTTTATGTTGATGTTTTTACAGGTCCTACATTTCCATGCTTGCAACGACTTTAGTGTTGCTAACCTGAAGGTGGGTAATGGTCCACGATCTCATATAGCCATCGATGGTTGCAACAATGCAAAATTCTCCAATTTATTAGTCAACGCTCCTTCTACTAGCCCTAACACTGATGGCTTTGACATTGCTTCTTCTAAATATATTTTAATAGAAGATTCCATCATTAGCACTGGTAAATGAAGTTCCTTTTAATATGACAGTTTATGTTTTAATTTTAGTATTTAAAAATGAGTTTAATATATGGACTAGACTTATCTCAAGTGAGCAACTTACTTTCGACAATAAAATAAGTAATATCAACTGTTGATAAACATTATTGATTAATATTATACACGTACATAAAAATAAATAATTATAATATGAACTGCTAATTTTCACACTTTACTAACTTATCACTTTAGAGAAATTAAATCATTAATATATATACTTCATCCGTCCTTTTAGGCCTTTGCTTATAAATAAATATATGGTTTTATAGCAATTGATCGATATTCTTAAATTAATTATTACTCTATATACATATATGTGCAATTTTAATATGAACCACCCCTTTTTTATACATAACAGGTGATGATTGTATTGCTATCAATGGCGGCTCCTCATTCATCGATGCTACTCGTATTTCATGTGGACCAGGCCATGGGATAAGGTTATTTTCTATAATTTGTATTTTAATTTCCTAAAACTTAATTGAATTGCAGTATTATAAATGAATTTATTGAACTAATCAAATGGTTAGTAAACTCTAATTAATTAAAAATAAATTGATCAAGAGAATATGAATTTATACTTTACAATTAAGAGTTAAAACTTTGAGCGAGTCATCACACTCACACACTAAACCTATGAAAAGTGAAAACTATTTATCGCACTATATTATTGTTTTATTTGGGGTACATTCACACTTGTTATTTCTATATATATATATTTGAGTTTGAGTATTCGACAAATTATAATGAAAAATTTGTGAATTAATCCAGCGTTGGCAGCCTTGGTAAAAATAATGTTCATGAGACAGTTGAAGAGATTCATGTACATAATATCAGCTTTATTGGAACCACAAATGGAGCAAGAATCAAGACATATCCAGTGAGTTGA
>PGWS01009114.1:0-15792 GCA_002896235.1 Cicer reticulatum
TAGTCTTCAATCTTGGTGTCAATGTGGCTTCTCACAATTCTGGATATTCAACGATTTGTTTATGAGAACCCTTGTCTTTCAAGATCACTTTTCCAGCTATCTTTTTGATTGTTGATAATCCTCTTTTTCTTTGATCTGAAAAAGTAATCTCAGTGTGTTAACCAAGTGTTATTGTATATCACAAATATTCAAAGTATATTTTCAGATTGATATCATTGTTATTATCAATATTATTTTGAAAGAAAGATTGAAGACAGTTTATATAGTTTCTGAAAAACACATTAATCAATCGATTTACCAATCGATTTCGTAAAGTGATAAACCAGTCTAATCGATTTGCCAATCGATTATCGTGTGTCTTGTTTTTCTTGAATCTTGAAACTATATAACCCCAATCGATTCTTTAAACAATAATTTTCAGTAATTATGTTAAGACTGATATGAATCGATTTCGTAATCGATTGCAGATGTTATGTTCAAACTGAAACACATATCAATCGATTGCGTAATCGATTTATCAAGTCTTCATAATCGATTAACAAATACTTAAAATCGATTTGATCACACGCTCAGAGTTCACTGGGTTTTTCAAAAGGTTTTTGTCAATCGATTTGCCAAAACAGTATTCTCAAGTTCAATGCATCTTGCGGATTTTCATGTGAATCCTTTTTTCAGTTGTTCACATAAATTTTTCAATTTCTTTATGTTCAATATTCATTTGTTCAAGCATTTTCTTTGTGCTTAACAACTGTTTTATGGAATTCACATAATCATCATGCAGTTCATTGAAAGCTTCTTGTAGCTCATCATATGTTGGATTAGATTGTGAACTAACCTCATTTTCAATGATAATCCTTTCTTTTTCCTGATTTCCATTTCTGATTCGTCCAGCCGATGTAGTTCCATTTCATGTTCCCTTAGTTTTCCAAACAATGTTGCAGTTGTCATCTTTGCTAGATCTTTGGATTCAGCTATGGGCTGTTATTTTGGGCTGCCATTCTCTGGTTAGACACCTCATAATTTTTCCAATCTGTTGTTCGTTGTCCACTTGCTTTCCCAATGCGTGAAGATTGTTCACAATATGTGTGAATCTGGTTTGCAGATTGCTGATGGATTCGTCCTTTTTCAGGCTGAATAAATTCGTATTCGTGCATAAGTGTATTTATGCGAGCTCTTTTCACATCTGTGGATCCTTCATGTGTTTCTTGAAGAATGTCCCACATTTCTTTTGCTGACTTGCAGTTTGATACCCTAAAGAATTCTTCTGCACAAAGAGCAGATGTTATAATGTTCTTAGCCTTAGCATTATAACCTACCTTATTTTGTCGTCTTCAGACCAGTCGACTCTAGGCTTGAGAATCATTGAGTCATTTTGTTCCTCCAATCTTGGGAATGTATGGACCGTTTTCAACAGCGTCAAGGATGTCTACGCCACTGGCTTCCAGGAATATCAGCATCCTGTGCTTCCAATACATATAAGTTGTTCCGTTGAATGCTGGAGGTCTGGCTAACGATGCGCCTTCTCCCAGAAAATCTTTTGAGGCCATATTCCTTTTATGAGTGTTACCTCTCGAAAAGTTAGCTCTGAGGCCAATTGTTGGTATGTATGACCTCAAAATAATCGGAAATGTATTAGTTCTTTAAGAAATTAAATCAGAATTATACGCACAGCGGAATTAAATTGCGGCATGCAAGATTAGCAATTGCGAGTAGATGGATAAGAGATTAAACAAAGATGCATGCAAGTCAAATTACCAGTTTTAAACAATATTACCTAACACAGAATATGTTTTAACATGCATCTAATATTTAATCACATATACAAATATTGCAAGATAGAAAATTAAAGGAGTTAAGGGTTAGAGAAGATTGCACCAAGAATTTATCCTGGTTCAGTTGTCAACGTGACAACCTACATCCAGTCCTGACAATCCAATCGGATTTCAGATTTTCTTCTCCAATAGAAAGAATCAATTACAGATTGTCCAGTTTCATCCCCGAAACCTATCTATCTTAATGATCTCTTTCCTATTGATCACCCTCTGATCCTTGTAGATACTCGGCAATCTAACACAGAATCACAGTGCGACTCTTTCTTGTTGAGCTCTCTCACCCAAGAAAGTAGCCACCAGTTTCTAGCTGGCTTTCTATCAACCCTTTGATCCTTGTAGACACTCAGCAGTCTAACACAAAATCAAAGTACGATCTTTCTTGTTGAGCACTCTCACCCAATAAAAGTAGCCACCAGTTTCTAGCTGGATTTCTAGCTTTCGTTTCGTTTCAAAGTATTGTTACAGACAGATCAAAAGAAGTACAAAAGAAGTCTTCAATCTTGATCAATGTGTCTTCTCACGAATCTGGATATTCAATGATTGTTCATGAGGACATTGTCTTTTCTTCTCAAGAATACTTTTTCAGCTCTCTCAATGGTCATGGATAATCTTTTGATCTTGATCTGAAAAGTAGCAGTATCAGATTATTAACAAAGTGTATTGTGATCTGTTATTGAAGTTATCTTGAGTTCTAAGAATTATGAAAATTATGATCAAAGTTCTTAGAGAAAAAAGATTGAAAGACAGTTTATATAGTTTCAGAAAAAACAACTACTAAATCGATTTACCAATCGATTTATTAAAGTTATAAAACATGTGTAATCGATTTGCCAATCAATTTATCGCGAGTCTTGTTTTTCTTTAATCTTGAAACTATATAAGCTAATCGATTTACCAATCGATTTATTTAAAGCACTTTTCAGAATAAATCGATTCACAAATACGCATAATCGATTTGGCCACAAACTGGGAAGTAACTGTGATATCAAAACATTGTTTCAATCGATTCCCCAATCGATTGTGTTTCAAAAAAGTTCGTTCAATCGATTTGCCAATCGATTGTGTTTAAGTCAGTAACTCAGCTATTTTGATGTTAGTCGATGTGCCAGTCGATTTTGTGTGTATTTGCCTGAAAAGTTCTTACCTGGCGTTTAGTTCAATCGATTTCCCAATTGATTGCAACCAAACTTAACTTGATTGAAATTTTACACAATAGATTGTCCAATCGATTGTGTTTGTCACAGGGAAAATTATTTTTACAAATATTACTTAAGCAATCGATTTGCCAATCGATTACCCTCAAAACTGGGAGTGTCACTGTGACTTGTACAATCGATTTCCCAATCGATTTATATCAATCAGTTTTCATTTTGTGATATGTACAATCGATTTGTCAATCGATTAACCTGTAAATCAGGTTGCCACTGACTTGTTCAATTTTCAATTCTAATTTAGTCAGTCGATTTCCCAATCGATTATACAATCACAAACATATACTTATCCTTTACACCTAGTTATGAAATCGATTTCCCAATCGATTTACTCAGTGAATAATCAACTTTGTTGATTTCTTGTGTTCCAAGCAATATGTTCCAAGTGTGTAGGATTGGATTGTTGTTCCTGAAATCTGCTCAATCCAAATGTTAGATTTATCATATTGATGTATGAACATTGTATGATTGTAATTATGTCAAAATTAGGATTCAAAGGACTAAAGTCCAACAACAAACGCACTTATTGGAAGCATAAGATTGTTTAAAAACCCTAATGGATTCGAATAAGCCTAAGGACGACGAAAATAACTAAATGTTAATTCAACGACACAAATTCACTTTTTGCAGGCACATGATTGGTTGAAAACCTTAATTGGACTACAATAAGTTGAAAGGTGACAAAAATGACCTAAATTCTAATCCAATGTTACAAACACACTTATTGGATGCATAAGATTGGTTTAAAAAAAATTACCAAATGTTAATCCAATACTCAACACACTTATAGGATGCACAAGAGTGGTTAAAAAACCCTAATGTATTAGTATAAGCCTAGGCAGAACGAAAATGACCTAAGTGTTAATCCAACGATAGAAATGCACTTATTGGATGCACAAGATTGTTTACAAAAGGAGGACGAAAATTGACCTAAATGTTAATCCAATGACACAACACACTATTGGATGCACAAGATTGGTTAAAAACCCTAATTGGACAAGAATAAGCCTAGGGAGGACGAAAATGACCTAAATGTTAATCCAATGACACAAACACACATATTGGATGCACAAGATTGGTTAAAAAACCCTAATTGGACAAGAATAAGCCCTAGGAAGGATGACGAAAATGACCTAAATGTTCATCCAATGACACAATGAACTTATTGGATGCACAAGATTGGTTTAAAAACCCTAATTGGACAAGAATAAGCCTAGGGAGGACGAAAATGACCTAAATGTTCAATCCAATGACACAAAACACACTTATTGGATGCACAAGATTGGTTAAAAACCCTAATTGGACAAGAATAAGCCTAGGGAGGACGAAAAATGACCTAAATGTTCATCCAATGACACAAATGAACTTATTGGATGCACAAGATTGTTTAAAAAACCCTAATTGGACAAGAATAAGCCTAGGGAGGACGAAAATGACCTAAATGTTCATCCAATGACACAAACACACTTATTGGATGCACAAGATTGGTTAAAAACCCTAATTGGACAAGAATAAGCCTAGGAGGACGAAAATGACCTAAATGTTCATCCAATGACACAAACACACTTATTGGATGCACAAGATTGGTTAAAAACCCTAATTGGACAAGAATAAGCCTAGGGAGGACGAAAATGACCTAAATGTTCATCCAATGACACAACACAACTTATTGGATGCACAAGATTGGTTAAAAACCCTAATTGGACAAGAATAAGCCTAGGGAGGACGAAAATGACCTAAATGTTCATCCAATGACACAAATGAACTTATGGATGCACAAGATTGTTAAAAACCCTAAATGGACAAGAATAAGCCTATGGAGGACGAAAATGACCTAAATGTTCATCCAATGACACAAATGACACTATTGGATGCACAAGATTTGGTAAAAACCCTAATTGGACAAGAATAAGCCTAGGGAGGACGAAAATGACCTAAATGTTCATCCAATGACACAAACACACTTATTGGATGCACAAGATTGGTTAAAAACCCTAAATGGACAAGAATAAGCCTAGGGAGGACGAAAATGACCTAAATGTTAATCCAATGACACAAATGAATGAACTTATTGGATGCACAAGATTGGTTAAAACCCTAATTTGACAAGAATAAGCCTAGGGAGGACGAAAATGACCTAAATGTTCATCCAATGACACAAACACACTTATTGGATGCACAAGATTGGTTAAAAACCCTAATTGGACAAGAATAAGCCTAGGGAGGACGAAAATGACCTAAATGTTAATCCAATGACACAAATGAACTTATTGGATGCACAAGATTGGTTAAAAACCCTAATTGGACAAGAATAAGCCTAGGGAGGACGAAAATGATGACCTAAATGTATCCAATGACACAAATGAACTTATTGGATGCACAAGATTGGTTAAAAACCCTAATTGGACAAGAATAAGCCTAGGGAGGACGAAAATGACCTAAATGTTCAATCCAATGACACAAACACACTTATTGGATGCACAAGATTGGTTAAAAACCCTAATTTGGACAAGAATAAGCCCTAGGGAGGACGAAAATGACCTAAATGTTCATCCAATGACACAAATGAACTTATTGGATGCACAAGATTGGTTAAAAACCCTAATTGGACAAGAATAAGCCTAGGGAGGACGAAAATGACCTAAATGTTAATCCAATGACACAAATGAACTTATTGGATGCACAAGATTGGTTAAAAAACCCTAATTGGACAAGAATAAGCCCTAGGAGGACGAAAATGACCTAAATGTTCATCCAATGACACAAATGAACTTATTGGATGCACAAGATTGGTTAAAAACCCTAATTGGACAAGAATAAGCCTAGGGAGGACGAAAAATGACTAAATGTTCATCCAATGACACAAATGAACTTATTGGATGCACAAGATTGGTTTAAAAACCCTAATTGGACAAGAATAAGCCTAGGAGGACGAAAATGACCTAAATGTTAATCCAATGACACAAACACACTTATTGATGCACAAGATTGGTTAAAACCCTAATTGGACAAGAATAAGCCTAGGGAGGACGAAAATGACCTAAATGTTCATCCAATGACACAAACACACTTATTGGATGCACAAGATTGGTTAAAAACCCTAAATGGGACAAGAATAAGCCTAGGGAGGACGAAAATGACCTAAATGTTAATCCAATGACACAAATGAACTTATTGGATGCACAAGATTGGTTAAAAAACCCTAATTGGACAAGAATAAGCCTAGGGAGGACGAAAATGACCTAAATGTTAATCCAATGACACAAATGAACTTATTGGATGCACAAGATTGGTTAAAAACCCTAATTGGACAAGAATAAGCCTAGGGAGGACGAAAATGACCTAAATGTTAATCCAATGACACACAAACAACTTATTGGATGCACAAGATTGGTTAAAAAACCTAATTGGACAAGAATAAGCCTAGGGAGGACGAAAATGACCTAAATGTTCATCCAATGACACAAATGAACTTATTGATGATGCAAGATTGGTTAAAAAACCCTAAATGGACAAGAATAAGCCTAGGGAGGACGAAAATGACCTAAATGTTAATCCAATGACACAAACACACTTATTGGATGCACAAGATTGGTTAAAAACCCTAATTGGACAAGAATAAGCCTAGGGAGGACGAAAATGACCCTAAATGTTCATCCAATGACACAAAATGAACTTATTGGATGCACAAGATTGGTTAAAAACCCTAATGGACAAGAATAAGCCTAGGGAGGACGAAAATGACCTAAATGTTAATCCAATGACACAAATGAACTTATTGGATGCACAAGATTGGTTAAAAACCCTAATTGGACAAGAATAAGCCTAGGGAGGACGAAAATGACCTAAATGTTCATCCAATGACACAAAACACACTTATTGGATGCACAAGATTGGTTAAAAACCCTAATTGGACAAGAATAAGCCTAGGGAGGACGAAAATGACCTAAATGTTCATCCAATGACACAATGAACTTATTGGATGCACAAGATTGGTTAAAAACCCTAATTGGACAAGAATAAGCCTAGGGAGGACGAAAATGACCTAAATGTTAATCCAATGACACAAATGAACTTATTGGATGCACAAGATTGGTTAAAAACCTAATTGGACAAGAATAAGCCTAGGGAGGACGAAAATGACCTAAATGTTCATCCAATGACACAAACACACTTATTGGATGCACAAGATTGGTTAAAAACCCTAATTGGACAAGAATAAGCCTAGGGAGGACGAAAATGACCTAAATGTCAATCCAATGACACAAATGAACTTATTGGATGCACAAGATTGGTTAAAAACCCTAATTGGACAAGAATAAGCCTAGGGAGGACGAAAATGACCTAAATGTCATCCAATGACACAAATGAACTTATTGGATGCACAAGATTGGTTAAAAACCCTAAATGGACAAGAATAAGCCTAGGGAGGACGAAAATGACCTAAATGTTAATCCAATGACACAAACATGAACTTATTGGATGCACAAGATTGGTTTAAAAACCCTAATTGGACAAGAATAAGCCTAGGGAGGACGAAAATGACCTAAATGTTAATCCAATGACACAAATGACACTTATTGGATGCACAAGATGGTTAAAAAACCCTAATTGGACAAGAATAAGCCTAGGGAGGACGAAAATGACCTAAATGTTCATCCAATGACACAAACACACTTATTGGATGCACAAGATTGGTTAAAAACCCTAATTGGACAAGAATAAGCCTAGGGAGGACGAAAATGACCTAAATGTTAATCCAATGACACACAAATGAACTATTGGATGCGAAAATTGGTTAAAAACCCTGGACAAAATGCCTAGGGAGGACGAAAATGACCTAAATGACACAATGACACAAATGAACTTATTGGATGCACAAGATTGGTTAAAAACCCTAATTGGACAAGAATAAGCCTAGGGAGGACGAAATGACCTAAATGTTCAATCCAATGACACAAATGAACTTATTGGATGCACAAGATTGGTAAAAACCCTAATTGGACAAGAATAAGCCTAGGGAGGACGAAAATGACCTAAATGTTAATCCAATGACACAAATGAACCTATTGGATGCACAAGATTGGTTAAAAACCCTAATTGGACAAGAATAAGCCTAGGGAGGACGAAAATGACCTAAATGTTCATCCAATGACACAAATGAACTTATTGGATGCACAAGATTGGTTAAAAACCCTAATTGGACAAGAATAAGCCTAGGGAGGACGAAAATGACCCTAAATGTTAATCCAATGACACAAATGAACTTATTGGATGCACAAGATTGGTTAAAAACCCTAATTGGACAAGAATAAGCCTAGGGAGGACGAAAATGACCTAAATGTTCATCCAATGACACAATGAACTTATTGGATGCACAAGATTGTTAAAAACCCTAATTGGACAAGAATAAGCCTAGGGAGGACGAAAATGACCTAAATGTTCATCCAATGACACAAATGAACTATTGGATGCACAAGATTGGTTAAAAACCCTAATTGGACAAGAATAAGCCTAGGGAGGACGAAAATGACCTAAATGTTAATCCAATGACACAAATGAACTTATTGGATGCACAAGATTGGTTAAAAACCCTAATTGGACAAGAATAAGCCTAGGGAGGACGAAAATGACCTAAATGTTCAATCCAATGACACAAATGAACTTATTGGATGCACAAGATTGGTTAAAAACCCTAATTGGACAAGAATAAGCCTAGGGAGGACGAAAATGACCTAAATGTTAATCCAATGACACAATGAACTTATTGGATGCACAAGATTGGTTAAAAACCCTAATTGGACAAGAATAAGCCTAGGGAGGACGAAATGACCTAAATGTTAATCCAATGACACAAAATGAACTTATTGGATGCACAAGATTGTTTAAAAACCTAATTGGACAAGAATAAGCCTAGGGAGGACGAAATGATGACCTAAATGTTAAAATCCAATGACACAAAACAAACCTATTGGATGCACAAGATTGGTTAAAAACCCTAATTGGACAAGAATAAGCCTAGGGAGGACGAAAATGACCTAAATGTTAATCCAATGACACAAATGAACTTATTGGATGCACAAGATTGGTTAAAAACCCTAATTGGACAAGAAATAAGCTAGGGAGGACGAAAATGACCTAAATGTTCATCCAATGACACAAATGAACTTATTGGATGCACAAGATTGGTTAAAAACCCTAATTGGACAAGAATAAGCCTAGGGAGGACGAAAATGACCTAAATGTTAATCCAATGACAAATGAACTTATTGGATGCACACAAGATTGGTTAAAAACCCTAATTGGACAAGAATAAGCCTAGGGAGGACGAAAATGACCTAAAATGTTAATCCAATGACACAAAACACCTATTGGATGCACAAGATGTTAAAAACAAGATTGGACAAGAATAAACCTATGGGAATGATCCAATGACACAAATGAACTAAATAAAAACCCTAATTGGACAAGAATAAGCCTAATCCAATGACACAAACTAAATGGATGCACAATCTAAAGACACCTAGGGATGACGAACTAAATGTTATCCAATGACACAAATGCACATGCACAAGATTGGTTTAAAACCCTAATTGGATAGAATAAGCCTAGGGAGGACGAAAATGACCTAAATGTTAATCCAATGACACAATGAACTTATTTGGATGCACAAGATTGGTTAAAAACCCTAATTGGACAAGAAAGAAAGCCTAGGGAGGACGAAAATGACCTAAATGTTCATCCAATGACACAAATGAACTTATTGGATGCACAAGATTGGTTAAAAACCCTAATTGGACAAGAATAAGCCTAGGGAGGACGAAAATGACCTAAATGTTAATCCAATGACACAATGAACTTATTGGATGCACAAGATTGGTTAAAAAACCCTAATTGGACAAGAATAAGCCTAGGGAGGACGAAAATGACCTAAATGTTATCCAATGACACAAATGAACTTATTGGATGCACAAGATTGGTTAAAAACCCTAATTGGACAAGAATAAGCCTAGGGAGGACGAAAATGACCTAAATGTTCATCCAATGACACAAATGAACCTATTGGATGCACAAGAATTAAAATGACCTAAAAGATTGATTTACAAAAAAAAGATTGGTTTAAAAACCTAAATGGACAAGAATAAGCCTAGGGAGGACGAAAATGACCTAAATGTTCAATCCAATGACACAACACTAATTGATGCACAAGATTGGTAAAAAACCCTAAATGACAAGAATAAGCCTAGGGAGGACGAATGACCTAAATGTTAATCCAATGACACAATGATGAACTTATTGGATGCACAAGATTGGTTAAAAACCCTAATTGGACAAGAATAAGCCTATGGGAGGACGAAAATGACCTAAATAATTTAATCCAATGACACAAATGACCTAAATGTTTATTGGATGCACACAAGATTGGTTAAAAACCCTAATTGGACAAGAATAAGCCTAGGGAGGACGAAAATGACTAAAATGTTAATCCAATGACACAAATGAACTTATTGGATGCACAAGATTGGTTAAAAAACCCTAATTGGACAAGATATAGCCTAGGGAGGACGAAATGACCTAATGTAATCCAATGACACAAATGAACTTATTGGATGCACAAGATTGGTTAAAAACCTAGCCTAGGGGACGAAAATGACTAAGAATAACACCTAGGGAGGACGAAAAAAACCTAAATGTTAATCCAATGACACAAACGAAAAACCTATTTGATGCTAAGACCTATTGGTTACAAACCCTAATTGGACAAGAATAAGCCTAGGGAGGACGAAAATGACCTAAATGTTCATCCAATGACACAAATGAACTTATTGGATGCACAAGATTGGTTAAAAACCCTAATTGGACAAGAATAAGCCTAGGGAGGACGAAAATGACCTAAATGTTAATCCAATGACACAAATGAACTTATTGGATGCACAAGATTGGTTAAAAAACCCTAATTGGACAAGAATAAGCCTAGGGAGGACGAAAATGACCTAAATGTTCATCCAATGACACAAATGAACTTATTGGATGCACAAGATTGGTTAAAAACCCTAATTGGACAAGAATAAGCCTAGGGAGGACGAAAATGACCTAAATGTTAATCCAATGACACAAATGAACTTATTGGATGCACAAGATTGGTTAAAAACCCTAATTGGACAAGAATAAGCCTAGGGAGGACGAAAATGACCTAAATGTTCATCCAATGACACAAATGAACTTATTGGATGCACAAGATTGGTTAAAAACCCTAATTGGACAAGAATAAGCCTAGGGAGGACGAAAATGACCTAAATGTTAATCCAATGACACAAATGAACTTATTGGATGCACAAGATTGGTTAAAAACCCTAATTGGACAAGAAATAAGCCTAGGGAGGACGAAAATGACCTAAATGTTCATCCAATGACACAAATGAACTTATTGGATGCACAAGATTGGTTAAAAACCCTAATTGGACAAGAATAAGCCTAGGGAGGACGAAAATGACCTAAATGTTCAACCAATGACACAAATGAACTTATTGGATGCACAAGATTGGTTAAAAACCCTAATTGGACAAGAATAAGCCTAGGGAGGACGAAAATGACCTAAATGTTCATCCAATGACACAAACACACCTATTGGATGCACAAGATTGGTTAAAAACCCTAATTGGACAAGAATAAGCCTAGGGAGGACGAAAATGACCTAAATGTCATCCAATGACACAAATGAACTTATTGGATGCACAAGATTGGTTAAAACCCTAATTGGACAAGAATAAGCCTAGGGAGGACGAAAATGACCTAAATGTTCATCCAATGACACACAAATGAACTTATTGGATGCACAAGATTGGTTAAAAACCCTAATTGGACAAGAATAAGCCTAGGGAGGACGAAAATGACCTAAATGTTAATCCAATGACACAAATGAACTTA
The DNA here is from genome assembly GCA_002896235.1 of Cicer reticulatum. NCBI lineage: Eukaryota > Viridiplantae > Streptophyta > Magnoliopsida > Fabales > Fabaceae > Cicer > Cicer reticulatum. The sequence continues at coordinate 11,972 of PGWS01009114.1, forward strand.
TTGGATGCACAAGATTGGTTAAAAACCCTAATTGGACAAGAATAAGCCTAGGAGAGGACGAAAATGACCTAAATGTTCATCCAATGACACAAATGAACTTATTGGATGCACAAGATTGGTTAAAAACCCTAATTGGACAAGAATAAGCCTAGGGAGGACGAAAATGACCTAAATGTTCATCCAATGACACAAATGAACTTATTGGATGCACAAGATTGGTTAAAAACCCTAATTGGACACAAGAATAAGCCTAGGGAGGACGAAAATGACCTAAATGTTCATCCAATGACACACAAAATGAACTTATTTGGATGCACAAGATTGGTTAAAAACCCTAATTGGACAAGAATAAGCCTAGGGAGGACGAAAATGACCTAAATGTTTAATCCAATGACACAAATGAACCTATTGGATGCACACAAGATTGGTTAAAAACCCTAATTGGACAAGAATAAGCCTAGGGAGGACGAAAATGACCTAAATGTTCATCCAATGACACAAATGAACTTATTGGATGCACAAGATTGGTTAAAAACCCTAATTGGACAAGAATAAGCCTAGGGAGGACGAAAATGACCTAAATGTTCATCCAATGACACAAATGAACCTATTGGATGCACAAGATTGGTTAAAAACCCTAATTGGACAAGAATAAGCCTAGGGAGGACGAAAATGACCTAAATGTTTCATCCAATGACACAAATGAACTTATTGGATGCACAAGATTGGTTAAAAACCCTAATTGGACAAGAATAAGCCTAGGGAGGACGAAAATGACCTAAATGTTCATCCAATGACACAAATGAACTTATTGGATGCACAAGATTGGTTAAAAACCCTAATTGGACAAGAATAAGCCTAGGGAGGACGAAAATGACCTAAATGTTCATCCAATGACACAAATGAACTTATTGGATGCACAAGATTGGTTAAAAACCCTAATTGGACAAGAATAAGCCTAGGGAGGACGAAAATGACCTAAATGTTAATCCAATGACACAAATGACACTATTGGATGCACAAGATTGGTTAAAAACCCTAATTGGACAAGAATAAGCCTAGGGAGGACGAAAATGACCTAAATGTTAATCCAATGACACAAATGAACTTATTGGATGCACAAGATTGGTTAAAAACCCTAATTGGACAAGAATAAGCCTAGGGAGGACGAAAATGACCTAAATGTTCATCCAATGACACAAATGAACTTATTGGATGCACAAGATTGGTTAAAAACCCTAAATTGGACAAGAATAAGCCTAGGGAGGACGAAAATGACCTAAATGTTAATCCAATGACACAAATGAACTTATTGGATGCACAAGATTGGTTAAAAACCCTAATTGGACAAGAATAAGCCTAGGGAGGACGAAAATGACCTAAATGTTCATCCAATGACACAATGAACTTATTGGATGCACAAGATTGGTTAAAAACCCTAATTGGACAAGAATAAGCCTAGGGAGGACGAAAATGACCTAAATGTTCATCCAATGACACACAAATGAACTTATTGGATGCACAAGATTGGTTAAAAACCCTAATTGGACAAGAATAGCCTAGGGAGGACGAAAATGACCTAAATGTTCATCCAATGACACAAATGAACTTATTGGATGCACAAGATTGGTTAAAAACCCTAATTGGACAAGAATAAGCCTAGGGAGGACGAAAATGACCTAAATGTTCATCCAATGACACAAATGAACTTATTGGATGCACAAGATTGGTTAAAAACCCTAATTGGACAAGAATAAGCCTAGGGAGGACGAAAATGACCTAAATGTTCATCCAATGACACAAATGAACTTATTGGATGCACAAGATTGGTTAAAAACCCTAATTGGACAAGAATAAGCCTAGGGAGGACGAAAATGACCTAAATGTTCATCCAATGACACAAATGAACTTATTGGATGCACAAGATTGTTTAAAACCCTAATTGGACAGAATAAGCCTAGGGAGGACGAAAATGACCTAAATGTTCATCCAATGACACAAATGAACTTATTGGATGCACAAGATTGGTTAAAAACCCTAATTGGACAAGAATAAGCCTAGGGAGGACGAAAATGACCTAAATGTTCATCCAATGACACAAACACACTTATTGGATGCACAAGATTGGTTAAAAACCCTAATTGGACAAGAATAAGCCTAGGGAGGACGAAAATGACCTAAATGTTAATCCAATGACACAAATGAACTTATTGGATGCACAAGATTGGTTAAAAACCCTAATTGGACAAGAATAAGCCTAGGGAGGACGAAAATGACCTAAATGTTAATCCAATGACACAAATGAACTTATTGGATGCACAAGATTGGTTAAAAACCCTAATTTGGACAAGAATAAGCCTAGGGAGGACGAAAATGACCTAAATGTTCATCCAATGACACAAACACACTTATTGGATGCACAAGATTGGTTAAAAAACCCTAATTGGACAAGAATAAGCCTAGGGAGGACGAAAATGACCTAAATGTTAATCCAATGACACAAATGAACTTATTGGATGCACAAGATTGGTTAAAAACCCTAAATTGGACAAGAATAAGCCTAGGGAGGACGAAAATGACCTAAATGTTCATCCAATGACACAAATGAACTTATTGGATGCACAAGATTGGTTAAAAACCCTAATTGGACAAGAATAAGCCTAGGGAGGACGAAAATGACCTAAATGTTAATCCAATGACACAAATGAACTTATTGGATGCACAAGATTGTTAAAAAACCCTAATTGGACAAGAATAAGCCTAGGGAGGACGAAAATGACCTAAATGTTCATCCAATGACACAAATGAACCTATTGGATGCACAAGATTGGTTAAAAACCCTAATTGGACAAGAATAAGCCTAGGGAGGACGAAAATGACCTAAATGTTCATCCAATGACACAAATGAACTTATTGGATGCACAAGATTGGTTAAAAACCCTAATTGGACAAGAATAAGCCTAGGGAGGACGAAAATGACCTAAATGTTAATCCAATGACACAAATGAACTTATTGGATGCACAAGATTGGTTAAAAAACCCTAATTGGACAAGAATAAGCCTAGGGAGGACGAAAATGACCTAAATGTTAATCCAATGACACAAATGAACTTATTGGATGCACAAGATTGGTTAAAAACCCTAATTGGACAAGAATAAGCCTAGGGAGGACGAAAATGACCTAAATGTTAATCCAATGACACAAACACACTTATTGGATGCACAAGATTGGTTAAAAACCCTAAATGGACAAGAATAAGCCTAGAGAGGACGAAAATGACCTAAATGTTCATCCAATGACACAAAGCAACTTATTGGATGCACAAGATTGGTTAAAACCCTAATTGGACAAGAATAAGCCTAGGGAGGACGAAAATGACCTAAATGTTCATCCAATGACACAAAACAACTTATTGGATGCACAAGATTGTTTAAAAACCTAATTGGACAAGAATAAGCCTAGGGAAGACGAAAATGACCTAAATGTTAATCCAATGACACAAATGAACTTATTGGATGCACAAGATTGGTTTAAAATCCTAATTGGAGCACAGTAAGTCAAAAGGTGACGAAAATGACTAAATCCAATGATACAAACACACTATTTGACTGCCTAAGATTGGTTAAAACCCTAAATGGACTAGAGTAAGTGTAACACCCCGATAAAAATAAAACTTTAAAAATAAATAAGGTAACACACGTTTGGATAAATATTTAAGTCGTAATACAACGACAACTAAGTCAACAGAATTTACGAGCAGCGGAAAAATTCTTAATCATGAATTCAAAATATATACATAACAAAAGTAGTACAGTCTTCC
>PGWS01009115.1:0-12551 GCA_002896235.1 Cicer reticulatum
CGATTTTCAAAAACGATAGTTAAGTAACCGAGACATTAAGAGATTCCCCATTCTCAACGCCCAGTTAACTTAAGCATTTCCCTCAATTACACATTAAGCAAACCGGCCGTATTAAAAGATTCCCCATTTTTTTAATACTCGTTTAATCTCTATGGTTTTCAAATTCCACAGAAACAAATCAAACATACTTCACATACGACCACACCAAATAACACAAACATCAAGTTTCATTTACCCCATAATCATACACAAAGACATTCAAAATTCATTACCCACGAAAACATTCATCACTTATAAACAAAACCTAACTCTTAGGGTTTTACCCGTAACGCACTAGTTTGGTTTTTTCCCCAAATCGGAATACGATTAAACCTAACAATTTCTTCTTCCCACACAACTACAGATAAGTCCCTAATGCAATCTAGAAGTTTGAAAGGAGCCCTTACCTCAAAAGTTAGCTTTATCGAGAGTTTCCGGTTCCCGCGAAAATTCCGGTAAATCTCCGCTCGCAACGCCGCTTCCAAGTTAGTGCACTAGCACCGTAGCACGGAGGTGAGCAACTTTCCCTTCTATCTCTTCGAGAAAAGAGGTTTGGATCTAGGAGAAACGGAGGGGTTTGTGTTTGGATCTCAAAAACCGTATTTCTTCGTTTTCGAATCAAAGAGGAAGAGTGGAGTTACGAAAACCTTGATCTAACTCACACCCAACCTTGGGTCACTAGCTTTGAAGAAAGGAAGCAACGAAAACGAAGAATGGAGAAAGGATGGATTTTTGGTTAAAGCTCACGTGAGTGCAGAGGAAGAAGATGGAAAATTCAATTTTCCCTCCTTTCTATTTCTTTCCTTTGCTTTTCCTTTCTTCCTTTTTCCTTCCTTCCTTTATATACTATTTTCTTTTCCTTTTCCTTCCTTCTAGTTTTCCTTTCTTTTTCCCTCCAAGCAAACATATGAATATAAAATAAATATAACTTAACAAATATCTCAAAATCTAGATATTTATTAAATTTACTCGTGTCACCCGAAACGCCTTAAATAAACCGTAATAGTATTTTCCGCAGTTAAATTCAATTTATTATCGACGAGAAACTCTAATTGGCATCGAAATATCTTTTTGGATATAAAACTCCAAAATTTATTAAACTTTGGCTTAAAAGCCTCCGAGCCAAAATGCAAAATATACCAAAAATACATAAAAGGTACTTTAAATTATTGTCTTACATATTTTCATATTCGTTTATAAATAAAATGCAATCCGTAGGACACGCATGAATCCTTTTCGTATACTTCATGCCAAGAGAGCACAAAGTTCGTTAGCCTCGTAGGTTCAATTAAGCGAAATTCAATGTATCATTTGGCAACATATTTTTTAGGAGTGTTATAGTCTATGAAGCTTATTAGACCATCCATTTATCGCTTTTTAAGTTGTTACAACTAATACACTAACAGTCTTTTGAATTTATACAACCATTGTATAGTAATGGTTTCTTCTGCATCATTCCACAAACTCTAAAAAAATTTAGGGACAATATCGATATCTTCTTCAACTACTTTTTCAATCTCCTCACTCGGTCCCGCTCATATGTATCTGTGTCCGAATCATGTAAGCATATGTTGAACCATTATCAAAATAGTGTTCCCTTTTTTTTTCTCACCATGTCTTACACACCCCCGATTTTAACAGTGCGGTGTGTAATTTGTTTTCTCAAAAACACAATTATAAAAATACAATGTCGAACACAAACGACAAAAGTCATAAATATTACATCATTAATATACAACCGGCCCAAAATAGTTTGTTTCAAATGCATAAGTTCTATTGCACAACAACATGGCAATAAGGAATGGATAATAAATAAAATCATAAATAAAACCCTAAACTTATCTTAATCTAATTGAGGTGCTGGGTACTGAGGATCCACAAGCGGCATCAAAGCCTCACTGTTTTCGATTGCCAATCAAAATCATTGTACGCCATATCTTCGACGTCGTTGCAATTCCACACGACTCTCCAAACTCTTATAACTTGGGGGTGTAACCCCAGTCCACAATAATGTAAAGGGTCATCACTTGAAATTAACAAATATCAACTTAACACAATTCTATATTTCAAATGCTCAAGAGGAACCTTTCATCTTAGAATACTCCTCTAAAGGTTTTCATATGTAAAAATGCATAAACTATGTTGAAAAATGAAGTTTTTTGTCAAAATGCACTAATGTATTCAAATTACAACAAATCGTAGCTGAAGTACGAGTCTAAGTCAGTAGCAAAAATTGCACATTTGTATTCGACTACAAGATGATGTAGCAAATACAAAATCAAGCCACTGGCACAAATCGCTCAGTTGAATTCGAATACGGAGGTTTCGGTTGAGAGAAAAAGAATAAATTGATACCGTTCATCGAAATAAGGTAAGGGTGGAGAGAGCGTTTGAATTCATGAGTATAATATATTATGAGATGAACGGGAAAATTGTACTTCCCAACGATTCATCTGTGGCTCGCTACTTATGGCAGTAGCCCTTTGAGTGATAAATTAATTAATGTGCAAATAAGAAAATTGTGAGATTAAAATGTGGAATAGAAATATTTATTAGGTGTTGATTGATTTAATTTCGTTAAATGTGTGATATTTGATATTATTGTGATATTTAAGATTATGGTGATATTTGATATTATTGTGATATTTGATATCATTGTGATATTTGATTTCAAATGAATTTGATGCATATGTTTGATTAAATGAGTTTATGTGAATGCAGTGTATAATGTAAGTGTATTTGATGATGATGTGTGATTTATGATTTAAATTTGTGACAAGTTTATGTGATGATAATGATGATGTTTGATTGATGATAGTGATTCTATAAAATTGTGATGAGTTTATGTGATGAGATATGATAATGAAAGTGATATTGTGAATTGTGATGAGAATATTGAAGTAACCCCATAGTTGGTGAAATAATTTTGATTCCAATTTGTGTTTGAGATGACGGTCTTAATGGAGTATCATAGCTAACGAGGGGAGAAATTAAATATTGAGAAATTGTGAAGGTGAAGATTAATTTGTCATCATATAGGTAGGGCCCTGACAAACCTATTGATTCGGGAAGTACATCTGAAAGAGCTTGATCGTGGCGGTCTGCTGTCGAGCCTTAAGGCAATATTGTTAACCCTGCAGAAATTCGTGTGGGAATCCTAGGTGCTTTAAGGTAGCACTTCCAAATGTCGGAGCTACCACGCAACACATGTTTAACCTCGACTGTACATATATGTTCTCGGTTGAGTTGAGGGGATCCTATGAGGACAAGCCCAATTTGAAATGTCCGTCCACCGAGATGGTGGGCATAGTATCAAGCCTGCTAAACCAGTACTTCAGAGTTAGAATGGTACCATTGTGAGTAGAGTCGTAAGCTCATGATAACATTGCGATTTATTGTGGATTAATAGGTCCGTGGGTGGTTGATAATCTCTTAGAGGACTTGATGTTATAGTGAAATTTATTCCCGATTTTCCTTTGAGTGATTTTTACTTTTTTATGTGATATTTTTTGATGGAATGTTTGTGTAATGATACGGTTCTATTATGATTCAATTTGCGTGTTCTTCGTACTTGTTTTATATTGTCATCAATGATTTTCAAAAACTCACCTTCTTTCGTTGCTTTGTGTATTGACTGACCCGGCCCCTGCTACTAGCGATAATCACAATTATTACAGAGTTAATGAATCTTGTAGTATTCAAGTTTTGGGAGAACCACGCTCCGATAGGTCGATAACAGGAATAAGAGCTCAAATTGTATTTACTTGATTTAATTTTAAATGAATTTTTGTATGAATATCTAAGAAGTACTAGTAAGTTTTTAAATTAAATCAAGTAATATACTAAATTAAGCTATGAGATCACACATATTTAATGGAGAAAATATGTTTAAAAGCGTTTCTTTTGATTATATGAGAAACGTGATTCCTATAGCTTAAAAATAAAGTTCCATTGATTTTCTGGAAACATATTTTTATTTATCTGCTGCAAATTTTATGGAAATATACTTTAAATTATTATATATATTATTTTGGGGTTTAGGGTGTCACATATGCTATAATAAGATACTATTTACTTAATTATTTTGATATATCGTAATGTGATTATGATACATTCTATTATGATTGTTTGTGTGTTCTTACTTATATTATACTATTAACATGACTTCGAAACTCACCTCCTTCGTTGTTTGTGTTTGACAAGCTTGGCCCTGTGTTTGCAAAATCGCAGTTATTACAGGTTAAAGAGTCTTGATGTTCAGGTTTGGGAGAAGTCCCACTCTGATAGGTGATACCGGGAGTGAGAGTCATAAGTGTGTTTTTATTTATTTAATTTGAAACAACTTTTTAGATGAAAATCTTATAAGTACAAGTAAACTTTTGGAATTAAGAAATTATAGTTAAATCAAGTTTATGGAGATTGCATTGTTTTATGAGTGGACAAAGTTTAAATTGTTTCCTTTTAATTTTGAGAATTGTGATATCCTAAATTGAGTTATATAAAAGATTTTTATTTTCTGGAAAACAAATTTCCTTATCTGCTAGCGATATTAAAATTTAAAAATTCTGTATGAATTATTATATTCTTTTGGAGGTTTAGGGTGTCACAAACCTCATCTCATAACTTTGCCATTAAAATATCTTGAGACCCACATACCTTTCGTCGTCCATCTAGTCACTGAAACAATCATTTAAATTAAACGCTTGACTTCCCAAGAACCAACAACTAAACATAACATCATTTGGTTACATTTCTTCTTTTTCACTCTCGTATCATTGGATAAAATTCTAAAATCTGATCCTTGATCTCCAATACTCATCACCCCGTCTAATCACCTTCCATTATCCATCTTAAGATACACTACAAGGTCTTATTCTCATTGACTCTACTTCTTAGTAATATCACTAATGAAACCTTCTAATAATAGCATACCTTTCGTCGTCCATCTATATCCATTGCCTACTTCTCAAATCCCTCGATTACACCAGTTTAAGGTGTTACTTGGTCCTCTATCCAACCTTGTGGATTTTTTAATCATTGACTTAAAGATTAACCATCTCAAGTCCCAAATCAAATCTCGAATAATTCCATCAACCTTATCAAAATATTAACACTCTCCTATAATTACCATCTTTAATAGACTCTCAATGCTTACATTGCTACAATTTCTAAAGTATCTCGTACTCTGTACTTCCAATCCACATAAAGTAACATGCATTTAATACATCAAGGCTTAACTCCTTATGTTCACCCGGACATCACTCAAAATTCACACTCACACGTAAAATAGTTTCATCTAAATTCACTATCCATACTATTATCTCCTAAACCACACAAAGATTTTCACTTACCAACAAAATATATAGCTCACTCCTACGATCGTCATGAGATCATACTTAAACAATCTAAGTCGCGAATCTAGTTTAACTCGAATGCTCGGCTTCCCACCGCTAACTCGTGCCAACGGTCTTGATTCCTTTTTGAGACTCAAGGAACTAACTACATAAACATAAATATTTATAACAATTTGTTCACAACTAAAATTTATCCAACCACAACAAAATTCCCAAAATTATATCTTTTAAAACCAAATAATCTATGTTATTTAGTTAAAACTAAATAAACCGAATATTTTCCAAATCAAACATACACACACTCAATTTTTAAAGCATCGGAATTTTGAGTTAATAAAATACTCTAAACTTTTTCCTTTAAAACTTAGTCCAAGAGTAACATTTTTAACTCTAAACATTTTAATTTCAATCTAACTTTTTTGCTTAAACTCTTTTTTCACAACTTTAACAACTCTAATTTTTTTTTTGTAAAATTTCAATTTCAGTTCAAACTCATTGATTTGAAAATAACTCATTATGTAACTCAAACACATCAAAAATCAATTTCTTTTACCCATTACTAACAAACTCAACAATAACAACAACCACAACAACAACAACAACAACACCAAGGATTTGTTTAGAACTCAAATTTTCACTCATACCTCCCACCGTAATAAAGTTTCAATTTAGGAAAAAGAGAGGAATTACGTTTCTCAACCTTTAATTAAATTAGCTCACAAAACACTTTAGTGTAGAGAGGAGCAACTTTCCCTCCTACACTCTCAGATGGAAGCTTAGTATCTAGTAGATAAATGGAGATTTGTAATTGGTTGTTTTTGTTTCTCACCAACACAATTTGTTCGAAGCAGAAGAAATAAGAAAAAGGAACAGAGGGAGCGAGGCTGAAAGGAATGGTTTTCTATCCTTTCCCTGTTTCCTCTCTCTTTCTTTCTGTTTCATGTGTAATATATAATCACATTGGCACTCATCCATCATCACATCTCACTACTTTAATAAAAAATATCTACTCCCGTCGCAACTCATTACAGATGAATTTTTCAGCAAAAAGTGACATTTAAAAAAAAAGTATACCGAGTATTAATTTTCGTAACATAATTAAATTTACAAATAATTTAATTCACCAAAAAAATAAAATTGGCTAAATGCCTCAGCAACTCAACACAAATTACACTAAAATTTGCATAAATTTAGGAATTTAAAATTAGGGTCTTACATTACTACCTCCAAAAGAAGTTTTGTACTCGAAACATAAGGTAAGAATAATAACCATACTAGGTTTGCATCAAATTCAATATACAATTATAGAACTTGTTTCGTCATGCCCCGTGCAGAAAGTGTCGTCTATCCTTTTTCATAAGGATGCTTAATAATCTATACACTACCATTGCCGGTAAGACTCGCTCGTTCTGTTCAACATGATTTTGTCTGACTATAACAAGAGATTAAGGATGGACAGTTCTTAATTTGTCAATAAGTAGCCAACAACCATGATGGTGGCTTAGACTATCTATAACCAATTGTATAGTGCTCTTTGCGACTGCACTTAAGTTATCCTAATGCACAAGCGGTCAAACAATTCTTCGAGGTCCACTGAGTTTCCTTTATTTTCCTATAACTTTGATCCTATCGACGAGGTAGAATTGCTCAAAATATGTCATATAACCTCATATCGCCTACTTGGTACAAAACATCCATTAGGTACCAAATGAGACACTAAGTATGATACCCAACATACTAAGCACAAACAATCATTACTACAGAGAAATCTTTAATTTCTCCATTGTCCACAAATCCTCAATTTTCTTTAGTCGCACACTTATGCCAAACCACAGTGTACACATTAAAATGTTGGTCTATTCATCATTTATAATTACATCCCAACATCCGGTTGTGATCAAAAGTTTCCTCAATATTTTCGACAATATGCCAGAACTATACCACATACAACACACAAACTTCCTTCAGATTTAGTGCTTCATTTCAAGAGTCACGTCTCCAACAAAAATCCAACTTGAATTTCATTCATTGATTATGACCTACATTTGTCTAATGCCTAACACCTCAAATTCACGCTTCACTAGTCATTTTCCTAAATACGCTCGCAATTCTGGCCACTTAGAAATAATTTACTACATCTACTACCAACATTCATTTTGATGCTCTCAATCCTTCGTGTCCTATTTTGCAACAGACGTTTGTTGACACCCTAACCCAAAATATATATAAATAATTTAGTTATATTTCTATAAATTTGCAGCAATAAATAAAAAATGTCCCAAGAAAATAAAAACTTTTTATTTAACTTAGATATCACTTTCTCAAAAATTCAAAAGGAACACTTTAAACTTATTTTCTCCAATTATAGTGTAATCTCATAAGCTTGATTTAAGTATTAACCTTGATTTAATTTAAAACTTACTATACTTCTAAGATTTTCATACAAAAGTTCATTTCAAAATAAAAAGGTAAAAATACAATTTAAGCCCTTCCAATATCACCTATCATAGGTGGTTCCTCCAAATTACAACTTCAAAAGTCATTAACCTGTAATAAATCCGATTTCGCAAACGCAAGGGCCAATCCAGTCAAACATAACAACAAAGAATGTTAGTTTCGAAATACATGATGACAGTATAATGCAAGTAAGGAGAACACGCAACATCATAATAGAAACGTATGTTACACAAACATTCCATATATAAAATATCACATTAAAAAGTCAAAATCACTCAAGGAAAATCAATAAATTTCACTATAACATCAAATCGTCTAAGAGAATTATCAGCCACCCACGATACATGTTAATCACAAAAAAACAACCCAATATAAATGCTCCCATTCGTTATCGCACCTGCAGCTAGACTCTACTGCAACAATGGGTACCATTCAAACCTGAAGTACATTGGTTAGGAGACTTTGATACTATGCCACCATCCTGGTGGACGGATAATTCAAATTGGCCCTGCCTCATAGATCCCCTCAACTCAACCGAGACACATATATGTGACAATCGAGGTAAAACGTGTTGCGTGGAGCTCGCCGACATTTTGGAGTGCGACCGTTACAATCACCTAGGAATTCCCCACCCGAATACCTCAAAGGTCTAACAGTCTGCCTTAAGGCTCAACAGTAGACCGCCACGATCAGGCTCATTCAGCTGTACTTCCCCGAAATCACTAGGCTTGTCAAGCCCTACCTATATGATGACAAAATAATCTCCACTTCACAAATTCTCAATATTTATTTTCTCCCCTCGTTGGCCTATGTACTCCACTAAGACCTTCATCCCAAACACAAATGGAATCACAATATTCTAATCACAATTTATAACATCACTATCATTAATACACGTCATCACATATACTTATCACAATCTTATAATATCAATCTCATCAATCATACAACATCACATAAACTTATCACAAATTTATAGCATCATTATTATTAAATTATACATCATCATAATCACATAAAACTTATCAAAATGCATCCACCTTTTATTATCACATCACCTAAAAATGTCTAATCAAACATATACATCAAATTCATTTGACATCCATATCACAATAATACCAAATATCACACATTTAACGATAAGTAAATCAAATATCACAATAATATCAAATGCCACACATTAACGAAGTTAAATCAAATAACACCTTTATATAAATAATTCTATTTCATATTTTAATTCTCACAATTCCCATATTTTTTACATTAATCAATTTATCACTCAAGAGCTACTGCCATACGTAGCAAGCCTAGATGAATTTCGTTGGAAATACGATTTTCTCATTCATTCACAATATAATTATACTCATGATTTCAAATGCTCTCTCACCCCTTACCTTATTTTCGACGCTTTCACACTAGATAGGGATTCCACGAGTGACAGCTTTTGTTATTGACTCTTTTGTCCATCAATCATCTAACTCACATTTTATTGGTAAACGTTAAAAATAAATTAATGAGAAGATACTCTAAAACTGAAATTCAAAAAAATTCGGTCAAGGAAACCTACCATAAATCAGAAACCAATAAGTTGGAAATATAGCACTTTTTCACACGGTCGTTTTGGCGTGGTTCATCAAATCGGACTTACGGTTAAGGAGAACGGTGCAAAATAACGAATTCTACAAACAGAGAGTTGGGTATTTTAGAGAGAAATTGGGGTTGTTAAAATTCTGGAAAATTATGTTTAATGGACTAGTTAAATGAATGAAATAACATACTCAAATTTGGGTGGAAATGGAGAAAGTTTTCCGGACAGTTATCGATCATCGGTGTCAAACGATAGGTTATTATTGTGTTTTCTCTTTGGTTTTACGACAGCTGTAACACCATAAATTTTATGATAAACTATTTTATTAATTAAATAGGATTTTAAATAATTAATTTGATGTTAAAATTATTATAAAATATATGTTAATAAACTTTGTGATTAATTTCCGTTATATAGGTGATTTTTATGATGTGCTAGTTTTATATATACTAGATTACATGAGCGATATAAATAATAAATATTATATTTTATTATTTGATATATTTTTAAAAAAAATAATAGTATTTAGTGTAATATATATTTTAAAGAAAAAGATTTTACGATTTTACGTGTATATACGCACACCCAATTAATATATCATTCTTTTATGCGTTTGACTAATATTAAATGTGTACTTAATTATATTTATTTAAATCTAAATATATTTTATTTTAATTATTTACTTTATAAATAATTATCTTGAGATAGTGGTAATATTGTGTTTGATTTTATTTATTTTTATATACTTTTTATGATATTGTGATTACACATATATTTAGTATGATTTAGTATTTAATATAAAGTGTTGATTTTATACTTATTTATTTTATAATTTTGAATATTCTCTAATTATGATAGTATTTTAATGTGAGTATTAGAAAAAAAAAAGTATCATTAGGGTGATTATTTTGAATATGAAGGTTTTGATTATTAACATATTTTAAACGATTTATTACTTTATTTTATAAAATATTAGCATATTAGTAATTATTATGTTTAAAAAATGTTAATAATCTATAGTTTTATTAATTATTGTTTTTATTTTAAAATAAATAAAGGAACCAATGAGTTTTAACCATGTGTGAACCCTAATTGTTAATAAAATAAAACAACAACAAAAAAACAGGAATTGAAAGGGCAGCTTTGAAACCAAAGTAGAAACACAACAACAACCTATCGTTTGGCACCGGTGGTTGATAACTGTCCAGAAAACTTTCTCCATTCTCGCCCAAAGTTGAGTATGTTATTTCATTCATTTAACTAGTCCATTAAACATAATTTTCCACAATTTTAACAACCCCAATTTCTCTCTAAAATACCCGACTTCTCCATTTGTAGATTTTGTTATTTTGCACCGTTCTCCTTCACCGTAAGTCCGATTTGAGTGAAACCAACGCCAAAACGACCGTGTGAAACTACGTGCATACTTAACGTTAGTCAAGCGCACATAAAAGTATTACATTAATTGGGTACACGTATATACACGTAAAATCGCATAAAATGTTTTTCTTTAAAATAATTACACTTAAATACTATAATTTTTAAAAAATATATCAATAATAAATATAATATTATTATTATATCGCTCATGAATCTAGTATTTATAACTAGCACATCAAGAAATCACCTATATAACGAAGATTAATTCAGAAAATTTATGCATCATTATTCTAAAATAATTTTTAACATTAAATTAATTATTTAAATATACTAACTAATGAAATAGTTTATTATAAAATTTAGGGTGTTACAATTCTCCCCTTGTTAAAGAATTTCGTCCTCGAAATTTGCGGTGAGTAAACTAATATCTAACTTACCACCCTCAAGATCCAAACTTAGTCTATAAACATATTTAAGACATTCAATCTTCAATTAAGGACATCATGTAAAAACCAATTAACTTAGCATGATAGACTAACATGACAAAATAAATCAATTAACACTTATAATACTTATCGTTCAATTATGAAATAAAATACCTATGACATTTATCATTCAATTATGAAATAAAATACCATAGAGTTACTCACTATAATTTACATATGAAATATACATATAGATTTGTAAATAATAATGTAGTTTATTTAGTTTGGCTAAATGAAACACATTCCATAATACGTTGTCAATTTCAACTATTTCTTTCAAACCAACATATACTTAGTTTACTTCTTTAAAATAAAGTCTAAATCATATCGCTAAACATTCAACAATATTTTAACTTAGGTATGACAGAGACAATAATTTTAAAATATAAACACATCTAAACACTTATAACATATACTAGATTCACAACCATCTATATAAACATACTCTATATATAATCAAGGAAGATAGAAAAAAAATTAATATAGAGATACTATTCCCATAACAATATTACATATTCATTCAACTTGATATAATTAATGACATGTTTTTTAACTATTAAAATAAAATTAAAAGGTACTTCTTAACAATAATAATGATGTTACTGTTATCTCTATTAACGATATCATCGGTAGCTAGTCCTCCTCTCATGTAGTCATTAATACTTAAGGTAACCATAACTATAGTCATTTAAATTCAAATATGGATAATTAAAAGTATCTTTAACATGATTCAAGAGTGCGAAGGCGGCGCCACAACTCCTACTCCTTACTTCAAGTTAAAACCCATTTAATTACACCTTCCTAGTAGTTTATTTGTAATTTACAACTAGTTATAACAACAAAAGTGAGTACAATTGCATCAATATGAATCACCAATTAAAATAAATAAATATAAAATTATTTTACTTTAAACACCCTCAATTACTCTAAAACTACTCACAAATTCCCAACACTTAGAACGTCTGAAACACAAACACTTTCACCTTCACATAATCACATATACATGCATATATATAAGTAATTGAATAATTGGCATCATGATTTAAAATATTCTCATAGCAATCCAACAACAAGAAATTTATCACAATTAAATTAATAATTTACCTTTTTATAATCACTCTTTATCATTTAACAAAAATTGAAACAAAGATTTTTCAATTAGCATGTAAAGTAAGCAACTATTTTTACTCGAAGTTAATATAACAATCATAAAACTAAAATAAATCTCGTAGTACATAAATCATTTTA
>PGWS01009118.1:0-13976 GCA_002896235.1 Cicer reticulatum
ATTTTATTGATCTAAAGTTATCTATATTTAAGGTTAAGGGAGTATCAATATATTAATATTTTTATATGCTAATTTTTTAAAATTCTCAAATGAGAAGAAAAAATTCTAAATAATTACAATAAAATAATGATTTCTGTACATATATAGTTATTTTTAATAAAAATATGATTTTGTGGATATCTGAAAATACTTGATACATCAAAATCTATTAAATGTTTGTTTAGTGGATATTAATTCAAATATGAATTGGGTATAATTACAATTTTAATCCAACAAAATGAGTGACAAATTACTACTATTTTTGGATACTCATTGTCATGACTAGTATATATGTGTGACGCACGAGTGCACATTTTTTAAGGGAAATCAAGAATTAAATTCAGATAAAAAATGCAGCGGAAATTAAAATATTTCACTTCCATGGATGCTTACTTATGATGATCATGAATCATTTATATTAACCTAGTGCACCATAGTTTACCATTTTATAAAATAAGTCTACATATTTATTTTAATCTTTTGTTAATTTATTTTCGCATGTGCGACTTTGTAGATTTTTGTAGTATTGACAATAAATTAAATTATATTTTAATATTATAAATAATGAGCGATATCTAGATTAGTATCCCTCTCTTTGTCTCTCTCTCCTCCCTCCATAGATTAATCTCTACTAAAAGGTCTCAATTCAATTGTTCATCAATTTTCTCATTTTGATGTTTGACAATTGAATATATTTTTGATTGTTTAGTCCTTAAACCATGACTTCAAATTGCAGTCGCAGATAAATCCAATGCGACTGCAGGCTTTGTGGTTGTTGTAATGTCGCCATCGAAATATTACAATTGTATAATATGATTGTGTTCTGCAATTTAAAACTCTGCATTAAACTATGAAAATAAATCAATATAATCTATAAAATATGATAACAAATAATTTATATTTCATCAATTAAATAAGTAAACCAAACACGTAAAACCAAAAAACCAATCAAACTCATATTCCAACTACTCTTTCGAGTAATTTTATTGGGGTCAACACTCACTTCACATCTCACTTTTATTTGAAACCTATTTTTGGATTTTCAGCCTACTCATAATTAATTTTGATTTTTTAGTTTAATGAACTCTTATAGTGTACTACTTTATACTTCACTTGTTGATTTATTAATTTTCCAATTTTCATACTGATTTAAGCAAAGTTTAACATAATATTTATTTACATTATGTGTATACAGTAGGAGTAACTTTAATCATGCGTGAATATGAGAGAATAATTAGTAGTGGATTGATTTTAATGGTTTACTTGTTTGCATGGGCTAATCGATTATTTATTTATTTGAAGGACTTAATAATTATTTCTTATGATACTTTAGAGAATATATTAATGTATTTTTATAGTTTAATGTCTAAATAATTAAAAATAGTAAAATTAACAAACATCCAAACATGAAAAACTGAATGAAGGACTAAATAGTTGGATTAGATAATAGTTTAGCGACCTTTTAATAAATTTTAATAATTTCGAACCCATCTGAAGGGAAAGTGATAGTGTCATGAACCAAATTATGTTTATTATTTGATATTGTAACACGTTTTCAGCATCTTGTAAATTTAGGTCATCTTTTTGCACACTAATCATTTTATTGACAACATAAATCGACAATAGTGTTGAATACGTAACAAAAATTAAACTGTATAATGATGTTTAATGAATATAATAATGTATGATAATTTATTACTCATATAATTGAATGTAATTAATAATGATTTTGAAAAGTCGCAACCAATATTAATTTCAAGTGGATCAATATATGTGATGTCTATTACTCATTCAAATAATGTCAAATATATAATAATTTTAAGTGTTCAAATATACATGTTATCTATTAACACAATTTATACTTCAAATATATACATGAAAATTATGATTAATGATGTTTAAAATCGTGATTGATTATATTTAGTAATGATTATATAAGTGTGACACTATGTAATATCCTATCAATGATTCGGTAGATAAAATTAATTATGTATTTAAACTCCATTAAGCAATTAATTCATTGTCGAAAATTTGTGCAAAATAACACAATTCTTTCAGGTAGTCACTTTTTTATAGTCGCCTATTTATTAATCCACTTAACATACATTAATAATGATTCCTGAATGTAGTGATCCAAATGTTTAGTGTTCAAATTACAAATGATAACTATTAATTATTTGTAGGTGTTCAAAATGCATATGGGTCAATTAATTGTATATTTATGTCAAATATACACATAAAAAATTAATGATGGTATGAGTGTCAAAATCGTAATTAATTATGATCTGTGAATAGTTAATAGAATTTAAGTTATAGCATTGTCGCTTTAAAAAAATCATATCATTAATCAATCACAAATAATTTAAATTAATAGTACACTTTTTAGTATAAAAAGTTTTTTATAATGTCAATTCAATCACAATTATTAACAATATTTTAATTTTATCAATACTACTTATAAAAATGAACCATGTGATAGTTATAATTTGCCGGCTAATATGAACTTTTTATATACTAATAGTAAAAGAAAATTAAACTTTTATAATATTTAATTTTAATCATAATAATAAGTTGCGATATTCTTATAATATTATTAACCTATCCATTTAAAATAATTAATCTAAACTAGTTATATATATACTTTTTTTTGTAAAAATATAAATCACTTTTGTTTTAAATAATAATCAAAAATAGCACTTGGACTCAAACCTAAATCTAATTAGAACAGCAAGTGAGATTCAC
This sequence comes from Cicer reticulatum, assembly GCA_002896235.1. NCBI lineage: Eukaryota > Viridiplantae > Streptophyta > Magnoliopsida > Fabales > Fabaceae > Cicer > Cicer reticulatum. The sequence continues at coordinate 2,782 of PGWS01009118.1, forward strand.
ATGCTATGACTGCGAGTGGAATAAAAAAATAAATAAAAATAATGACAAAAGTCAAAAAGGAAACACTAAAAAACAAGAAAAAAATATCTTATCAGTTATCTTCTCTCAACGAATGCTCCTTCCACTATTATCTGAAACACCAAAAAATAATTTAACCAATTATTTACTTTTTAATTTTTTTCAATAAAAAAATCAGACATCAACAGTTACGCGCCACGTGTCGTTATGTCTCAGAAACATTTTTCAGCCACAAAACTCAAACCCTTTCTCGAACCCTCCATTGAAATTTCTTTTTATTTTCATTTTTATTTATTCGAAAATTTCTCAATCTGACGTGTCAAGCTCTTATTTTTTCTTATTTATTTTAATTTTAATTATTTATTTATTTATTTATAATCTCTTTTTCTGTTCTTCTTTTTCTCCCCTTCTCTGCTCAAACTTCTTCTTTAGCCTCATTCTCTCTTTCTCTCCAAATTCTTCCATCTGGGTCTCTTTCATTTTCTCCTCGGAAAATCTCTTTTTTCCGAGAGAAAGTTCACTTTTTTACTTCAAAATTGATACTAAAATAATCGTTGATTCCACTGAAATCACAAGGTATTTTTATTTATTTGTTCCAAATTTTTATGTGTTTCATAAAAACAAATTTCTTTTTTGGATTTAGTTCAAAACATGTATTTAAGATTCAGAATCTGATTGATCTGATTTGTAAAAGGGTACTTTTGTGTTGTTTTTTTGTTAGTTTTCTATTTTTAGAATGTTCTATGAGCTTTTATTATATAAAAAAAGATTGTGAAAAATGTTATGTGATTGTGATTTTCTTTTTATTTTGCTAAAAGATTTAAGATTCACTTTTAATTTTGGTTATATTTTTTATTGGTGGCAGTGAAGATTAAGGTGTTCTGGTCTTTGACTCTGATTTTGCTACAATGGAGAATTAAGGTATATAACAAGGAAAAAATTCAAACTTCAACCTTTTTTGAATACCCTTTTATGTTTTTATCTTATAATTTCATTGTTTGAAAGAAGAAGAAAAAAAAGGTTGATTTTTTATTTTGCTGAATTTTATGTAGTGATTTTTTGTTTGTAGAGTATTTATTTGAGTTTGTTCTTTTTTGTGAAGAAACATGTGTTTTAGAACGTTTTAGCTGAAACAATTTTTTGTCAGACTTTACTTACCTTTTTAGAGAAATTCTAGATTAGTAGGGTCCATTCCCTGGGAACTCGATGGTTTAAACCAAAATATGTGTTTTTAGAAGCTATGTGTTGTGTGTGGAGTATGCAAATTCCATAGGAGAGCTAAAAAAGTTTTATTAAGAAATGAATTGGAAGATTTCTGAATGGATTCATTAGTTAGATTCTGAAATAATAAATTGACATGGTAGTTGAGTTATAACTTGATCAGCATCTAAGGTTAAGAAGCTGAAATTTTTCTATACTAATTACTAACATTAGCCGGTTTATAAAAAATAAAGTTGAAATTTTCTGGTCAATCATTTTGTTTATGTGTTCTTATTGTTTAGAGTACAGCTTAGGACTATCTCAATCAGGTCAATTTGATTCATACTTCTAGTGATGTTGTGAGATTTTATTCTTAGGATAAAACTTAGGTCGAGTTGATTTAGTTAAGTTCGCCGTGTTCTTCACTAATAATAGGCTAATATAATCACCAACTACTTTCACCTATTTTTTGAGGATGTATCTTTTTATCGGATATTTTAAGTATTTTTTGCATTTTTTAGTGAAGAATATGACGAATTTGACCTAAGATTTATCCTTATTCTTATGTGGGGAAAGGTAGCTTAATTAGATCAATCTATATAAGCAAAAATGGCATCTTAAAAGTTGTTGTATTTGGTCTAAATTTTCGGGACCAGATACAACAACTTTTTATATGCCACTTTTGGTTTATATTTCATTCCAGATGGAGTATATCTTTTTGATTTCTGTGTAAATCCCCTTGAATGTTGGAGTGAGGTTACGAAGAAGATGTAACATTGAACCTTGTAAACACCCTCAGATTGATAATTTTCATGTATATAAACATTATTTGACATAGTGTTCTTACTGAAATATCACTGCTTTTTTGGTTTTTGTGAGTGTATGTATTTGCATGAGTTAGCTTGTGAGATTTGAAAGGGATGGCGATTAAGCTTAGGTCTATTTAACATGCTGCTGCTTGGTTGGAAGCAGGTTTCATCCGTCTTACATTCAATCCTCCACTCTTCCGGAGACTTTTCTTCTCTTTTCATAGTAAAAGAGGGTTTCAATATGAATTCATCCAGTGACTTTATTTCTTATATCGAAACATATTCTAGTGAGCATCAATTTCTTTCATCATGAAATTAGTCCCTCTCTTCGTCTTTTGTTTTTCGGTTTTTTTTTTGTTCTTGAACAGTTTTTAATTCATTAGTTACTTTTGAATGTAGAACCAAGTAGAAGGCACGAAATCGACTATAATCGAGACAGAAAGTAAGTGTCATTTCCGAAGGTGGAGAACAGCCGGAAAAATGTTGCGAAATCGCAGGATTATACCTTCTGTTGGAAATGGAAACAACCTTACTCCCAAGGTAATTTTACTTTCCCACAATCCATTTTGAAATATTGTTTTTCCAATTGAAGAACTACCCTTTGTTCCAATTTAACGTTTTGTTCGGAAACTTGTTTCGATTTTTAAACAGGTGAGGAAACCGTATACCATCACTAAACAAAGGGAGAAGTGGACTGACAAAGAGCATCAAAAGTTCGTCGATGCTTGAAATTGTATGGTCGTGGCTGGCGTCAAAATTGAAGGTAAAATTTAATGTACTATATTGGTTGAACTAATTTTACAATAAATGATTTTCCATTTCTTCAAGTTAGATAAAGTCCTCTTAATCTTTCATGCAGAACACATAGGAACCAAAACCGCGGTTCAGATTCGAAGCCATGCTCAAAAGTTTTTCTCTAAGGTTTATATTTTAATTTTCAGTACATAATTCGTGTCTCTAAACTGAAGGTTACAAACATAGAGTTGATTTTAATTGGACTTTCAAGAAAGAGATTGATTTTGATACAGTGTCAGTGTAAAACTTTTTACTCTGTCAATTAATCGTAGTTCGTCTGTTTGACTTTTTTAAAGTATATATTATTAAAATCAAATATTTTTAGTGATCGAACAACTGCGATTGATTGACAATGTTAAAAACCTTTACATACCGTCGGTGTATATCAATTAAATTCTTCTAGGATTATGATAATTGGCACTTTAATAACATAATAAAAGCGGAGATGTATTATTCTATTTCAAGTTTCAACATTCCATGTATCGTAATATCTACTTGGTTACAGGTTGTGCGCGAACATGATGGCAGCGCCGAAAGTTCTATTCAACCGATTGTCATACCTCCTCCTCGGCCCTAAGAGAAAACCCCTTCATCCGTACCCCCGCAAATCAGTTGACTCTATCAAAGGACAGCCCGTTCCAAACAAATCAGAAACATCTCCATCAGTTAATCTGTCAGTTGCAGAAAATGACACTCAATCTCCAACCTCTGTACTATCTGCATTTGCTTCCGAAGCATTTGGGTCGGCAACATTTTCTGAGCAGACTAACAGATGCCTTTCTCCAAATTCTTGCACCACCGAGACTCACCCGATCAACTTGTCGCCTGTTGAAAAAGAAAAATGATTGCATGACATCCAAAACCATCTGAGGAGGGAGAGAAAGAATCTCTAGCCACAGTTCCTTTATCTACCGACTCAAAGCCACTTATTTGCATGGTATGGTAAACTTCATGATATTCTACAATATATCTTCATAGTTCATAGAACCCTTACTATATGTTTGTTTTCAAGGTGGAAAAATGCTAACCGTGCATTGAAACGAACACTCCAATATACTACTCCCTCCATAATGAAATATAAGTGAAAATGATAATTGAAAAGTTAATGTATCTGATCTTAATTTAAGATCAAATATATCAAATTTTTAATTACTATTTTTGCTAATGTAGACGGAAAACAAACATGCATTTAGTCTATCACAGTTACAGTTTTACTGATTTTGAAATTTTCTCGTGTTATCGCAGAAGTCCGAGATTAGTTCCTCTCAGGAAACTCAATGTTTCAAAGAAGATGCTGCGAATAAACAACACATCACTAGTATCAAGCTGTTTGGTAGAACAGTCTCCATGATTGATAATCAGAAACCGATGAAGGAAGATGATGATGATAATACTAAGCCGATAACTATCAAATCTGATGATGAAACGAACAATGTTGAGAATGAGAAAGTTGGTCAAGAAGGGATATCAGGGCAACTTGAAACACAATTATCGCTAACCATGTGTAATGGTATGGAAAACCCGAATGAAAATCAGTGCGTAGGCGAGTGTGCAGCTGATGTATCGAGGTGGAGTTTGTACCAAGGCCTTCCAGCTGTCAACTTCAAGACATCCTGCATCATCATCAGATTCTTAATCCTGTGCCACTTAGGCCATTTTTGAAGGTAAGAACAAGAGAAGAAGAAAGTTCTTGCACTGGTTCTAATACTGAATCAGTTTGTGATAACACTGTTGATTCTCAAACTCAAAAACATCATCAGAAATCAGGGAGAGGGTTTGTACCATATAAAAGATGTTTAGCTGAAAGAGATGAAAATTCTTTAATTGTTGCTTTTGAAGAGAGAGAGGGACAAAGAGCTCGCGTTTGTTCATAATGGACCCGGATTCCCTGCAGTAAGAAGTTCACTCACGAAATTTTGCGCAGTTGTTAATCTCAATCATTAATCTGAGATCAGACGGTTTAGATCGAAAACTGTGTCAATTAAAATGATCTCAACCGTTGATGTGAATTCAGACGACTTAAGTCGGTTACATCATCATGAATAACTGCAGGAAATCCGATTCTGTTCATAATAGCTTTTCTGTTCCAATTTTTTGTTTACATGGTTTCATTGTGTTTGTTAAAAAAAACTTCCATAGAAATAAGGAACTGGTTTAGGTAGCTGTGATCTAATTGTCAAGTATTTGATTGTCAATTCTTTTTGCAATGTTTTCTACATGATCTTTGATCTTCTGTAATACCTTCTTCCACACTTTGATGTCCTATAATTCTTCTGCTGTATCATTTTACAGTTTAACCAAATAGGGACACATACCAGCAAATCTTTTGTTAATTTCTATATCTTTCTTTTCCCTCCATTTTTGGAATCTATTCTTTATAGTCGCATGATTGGATCAATGATTGAGGCACATAAAGGAAGCATGGATAAGCAAACCATGTCACATAACATAATTGGATCATTAATCTCAAAAACTTGAATGCCTGGATTTTCTTCTATATCCAATCATTTTATCGGTAAATTTTAACGACATTCATCAATACTTTTCAGAAGAATTAGTTCATGATCCTTTTTGTCATTATAAATAAAAGATTTAATTAATGTTGATTTCATACAAAATATATATTTTTATTTTATTTTTATTAACACTAATATTTTAAGTCATTATTTCAGTCATGAAAATATGAAGATGACCATATATGTTTATAATTGTTGAAATTTTAAAATTTTTTAAAATACTAGTCCATGATGGATCGATCTGTTTCTCCTTGTTGAATTTGCTGGATGATTGGAACCAAAAGATTGTAGTCCACTTCTATTATACATTATGTTTCCTAATAATAATTTAATAAGAACAATGTTACTATCATATGGAAAGAACCATCATATATAGTATCAGAGTACAATGCAGAAAGTATTAAGACAAATTCTACTGTATTCTGCATATTACATTGACAAGATGAATATATAAAATGTAGTATGGAACTTCATTATTACTACAAAGTGTTTTGGTTGAATCTCTGCTGTATCTTTGATCTTGGTTTGGCAACTTCCACAAATATGACCCTACCATCCAAGAACTGCAAAAGTGTTTCCAAACTTGTCAAACATAGCTTAATCATAAGTTCATAACCATACTAACTAAATGTAGTACTGTAGTATTATGAAGGAACAAAAATATTCAAATGGAAGCCTTAGAACATCAAGATAATACTGTATTCTAAGGGTGTTGATTTTTTTTTCCATCCTCACTACTAAGAAAAGGAAATTTGGATTCTGTGCAATCTCATAATAGTTCACTATGATTGTCTGATTGAGATCAAACAATCTAGAAAAAGATATATTTTGATTTTTTTTTTTAAAACTAAAACTATCGACTTTGAATTTTGGACCATTCCCCTCTTGATCAGAATGGTCACAGATCCCTGACTGTGAGTTGCACAAGGTCCCTGACTGCACTCAAACCCAATTCTAAAAATACCCGATGTTTTTCGAACTTGGAAGTGCACTTTCAAACAATACTTATTGTTTAGAAATGCACTTTTTGGTTAAACCTTCTGGAGTAAATAGGAAATCAGTAATGCAGAGTTCAGTCGGTAAAGGTGAATTAGGCATGGTATGATTACACAGGTGCACTTTTTAAACAAAATCTCAAGGTGCTATAAAATTTCATAAGACAAGTTAAGGGAAGTTTTCTATTGATCTTGAACTATCAAAGTAAACAGTATGCACAATGTGAAAGTAATTGATTGCCCCAAGCTTCACTGGAGTTACACATTTTCACACCTATGATTAGTTTCTTGATTAATTTGCATCATAAGATATAACCATGATATATACTTGCTCATTTCTACTAACAATCCACTCTTGTCATAAAAACACCACAAGAAGAAACATCAAAAATCATACCTTTCCATGCATACCCTCAATAGCCTTCTTCGATTCCTCTTCCGTTTCATAACGAAGGAAACCGACCCTCTTGGTCTATTCGGCAACTTTATCCATCACCAGATTGACTGTTCATAGTTAAATGAATACTTTATAAATAAAAAGTTACCAACAAATTATGAATGATGTTTAATAAACCTTAAATTTTGATATTATCAAATTACAATATAGACACAGAGGAACACGTCAAAATTTTATGTTCTTACCTTCTATACAAGTTGACCGAAATTCTTAAAAATGCATTTTCGCAAGCTCTCTTCAGTTGTTCGAAATGATAGCCCTTAAAGAAACATGAAATAACATGTGTTAAGTTAATGGTAAAAAAAAATATGCATATAGACACTCAAATATCAAAAGAAATCCAAAAACAAGTTTCAATCCTAAAAGAATAGGCTATCATAGTGTTTGGTTCTGCGTCCATTTAAAGGATTCCATGTCCTGATGCTATAATTGACGTGAATTTTAGAAAGCAACAATTGAAGCTTATGTTGAACCAAACTTCATTTTTCATCTATATCTGTTACCAGAAGTCTTACTGACTATTCATATTCAATTCATTAAGATAACATCTAAATTTAAGTATAATATAACTGTTGTAATATTCAATTCAGACAGGTAAATACTATTCATATTCAAACAGGTAGATTACATATTCAATTCACTAAGATAACATCTAAATTTCAGTATAATAACTGTTGTAATATCTAATCCATCAATTTTTAGTTTTCATCTAAGATTGTGACTTCGTTGTCAATGAGAGTCAAATTATGGGTGAACATTCTTCATGGTTATATCATTCAGTAACCAAGTACACAAATTTGTAACAGAAGTGGACTAAGAATCAAAGTTGGTTCAAAGATGTAATCATTTTTAAAAGATAAGCGACTTAATTTCACACGAAAAAGACAAAGAACCTATCTGAAAATTTTAAATTTAAGTTAAACTACTGCGTCTACGTCTTGCCTTTTTTGTTCAAGATCCATTGTATGCAAAGAGCTTTCAACTAAGGATTAATCAATATTGTGATATGAGGTTGTCGTTGGGCCAACCATTTTATTGACACCGCACGAAATCGAACCTAGGAGCACTAGGTCGACTCCAGAGTGTACCAGTGTTATGCCTACAACCAATGGTCCACAGAATTGGGAAAAAATATTTGGCCATCACAATTGATATCGGACACCATATTTTTATATGGTTTTCATATTTTAGTAATTTGTTTTTTCTCTTCTCAGTTTTGCATCTTGGTTTCTACATACACTTATCTACTTATATTTTGTAAGGGTGTCCATCAAATTTAGTGGTCCAAATAACACTGCTTTAATTTACTAGAAGAATTATGCCCAAAATCAAATTCACTATATCCAAAGCCAAAAATACTAGCTTTTCACTCTACTCTTTCAAATCAAGACCATCACAAAGATCACTTCCTCCAATCAAGCTACCAAAGCAAACAGGGCATATACCATTTCAACCTCTGAAGAAATTTTTAAAGTCTACATCAAAATTACTACAGTAAATTAGTCCATATCTAAAAGCAAAATAAAATAAACTATCATTTAGTCCTGAAACGTAGGTGTGTCACTTTAGTTTTTGACTCGGTCAAAAACTCAAATTAGTCCTTTGAAATGGTCAAAATAAATACTCTCTTAATAGTTATATCCTTCACAACTAACTGACTAGCATTTGGTCAAACTCGAAGACTAATTTGTGTATTAGACTATTTAGGAATAAAATGACAATGTTCTACACTTTCCACTACAATAATGGTAGTTTACCTAAATGCCCGTCCAAAATTTCCCTGGTATCAAAAAGTTAAATAGTTGATATTAATACCAAACCATTCACCACCCAAATGGGGCCAAGACCCATGAAAGCAAAAAAACAAAAAGTTTCAATCTTTATCAATTATATCCAAATTATAGATATTAAATGATAAAAAATATAAAAGGGTACAAAAGTAACTAACCACTAACATATAGCTTAGTTGAAGGAGAAATAGAAGATGAAAGGAGACAAGCCAACACAGAACAACTACTTTTGTTTCTAAGTGATGACGATGATGATGATAAGGTAGAAGGAAATTAAGGTTTGTTGTGTTGTTGGTTTCTGAAAAATTCAGATAAAGATATGTGTTTTGTTGGTCTTAATATTTTATGGTTGAGAGTGTAAGAGTTGAATTTGTTTGAGGGTAATGAAGTAGAGGAAGAGAAGCTATTCAATAACAATGTAGCCATAGATAGTAGCAGAAGAAGAGTAACCATTTTTCACTCTGCAATGCGAACCAAAACTGAGACAAACAGTAACGTTGTTGTTTATTATGGGCTTATACATTGGGCCTTCAAAATGAGATTTTTAATTAATTTATAAACACGGTTGTAATGCTCAAGTTAATGAAAATCGGTCGTTAATTGATGAGAGTTTTGATTCTACAAAACAACTAACTTTTTATACTCAGTGTATTTGATGGTCCATGCACGCACTTTATTTGATGCTTGTTATAAAGTAATTTTTATAATCAACAAATTACACCAATGTTACACTCCTTAATAATAGTTTAACTAATACAGAATTTACAATCAATCGTTGAATTAAAAATTGATATCATATAATCATCTTTACATTCTAATTAAGACTTTAGGTCAGTATTTTATTGGTGGAACCAACATTAATAATAATATTATTTATGGATAAAATATATTAAATAATTATATATTATAATATTTAAATCACTTATATTTATGAAACTGATAAAATATTTGCTGCCAGTGTACTTTCTTGTAAAAAAATTTGCAAGAAAATATTTGACTGGAAAAACATGTTTTTTGGTGAACCCGTAAGTCTCTCCTATAAAAAACTATAAAAAGCAATTATGTTGGAAGGGTCATCAAAAATAAATTATTTGCAACTCTAGATTTTGAATCGAAATGAAATTCTATGTTGTAACTGTGTCATGCCAATTACAAAACTTTAATCAATGATCAAAATGTTTACAATATTTTTTTTAATTGTATAATCTAAACAATCTGATCTCAAATCAATAGATAAATGATTTGAATACTAATACTTAAGATCTAGTATTTTTATGAGAAAAAAAATAATGCATCTAACACGTTTTAATCTTACAACAACAGTCCATCAAATTGGAAATCTAATTGTTGTCAATCCTAATACAATATGAAGTACCTTTTGTTGTGAAGCTAAGAAGATCTTAACACTACTTCGGAGAAATGTCTTAACACGACTTCTGAGAAATGCACAAACTCCATTAAATCATTAGATGCTAAGAGGCATCCTAAGAATATATTTAATTCACTCTGCTAAATCTTTCAATTCTCTAATCAATCGAAAAACAAACATAGCATAATTTTAAGGAAAATCAACTTCTGATCTAAAGAAGTACGAATACTGACAGACACAACACTGACACGTCGACAACAGGTATAACTTGAGAAATGATGAATTGATTTCATCAAGGTGCGTGTCATGTCAGTGTCAGACACGAACACGTGTCGGTGCTACATAGCTTCTGATCAACACACATTACAACTTTTCCTACATGTACCATAATAATCAGGAGATCCAATCATGTAGACTGGATTTCGTTGACATTCTCCCAATGCAGCCCAAGCTGAACAATTATCATCCTCATCAGTACATTCCTCAACATCTGGTGTGGCTGAGACTTTCCCTCCACTGATAGGTCTTGCATAGAAGAATTTTATTGCAGACCACATATCCCCTTTAAGAACAGGGCATCTAGCATGGAAGCTAGTCTTGTCAGGAGATGCATTTAGGTTAAGCGAGAAAAACAGAATTGCATTCCCTTTTACCGGTTGGAGAATATCGCTAGTATTTCCGCAATTTGACCAACTGCTACTCTTAGGCTGTGGAATACATCCAATATGATTAAATAGTAAAGAGAAGTCCAAACCAAGGCAAAGAGATAAATAATACATCCGTCTCTATTTACAAGCACCTTTAAATTTTTTTTACAAATATATTAAGAAGAGTTTAAAGGTAGTGCACTGACAGTGTAAAACTTTATACTGCAGTCCAATCATAATCATTCAAGCTGCCACATTATATTATACAGTTTTTAAATGTGTTCTTAAAGTATCATTTGTATATAGATGTGTTCAATTTTGATTTTTATTTCTGTCAAAGTACTTGGCAGTAGAGTATATATATAAAAATAATAATACATGTATCAAACCTGGTTTCCAAAAGATGCTTATATTTAGGAATAAATAGTAGTACACAAGACAAACATGAATGGCTTACCACTGATTCAGGAAACAAAACTTGACCCCCTTGAGTAGAATTTGAGAGATATAGAACAATTGTTGCCATCAAAGGTCCATTTGAATCCAGTTTGGTTTTGTTTGTGAAATAATCTATGTTCTGTCTATCCTTTTCAAGCCCA
>PGWS01009128.1:0-11493 GCA_002896235.1 Cicer reticulatum
AACAATTTTCACGACAATCATTAAGTAAACGCATATATTAAAAGATCCCCATTTTTAATACTTGCGTTTTAAACTCTAATGATTTTCAAATTCCACACAGAGCATCACTCAAACATTTAGATCCACCACACACACAATTTAATCCACAATATACATAAATTTCGATCAAATCAAATTCCACAAAATCACAACAAGTTCAATCATCAATCACCCATAAATTCCACATTTTCAAACATAATCATGAACAAATCAAGTGTCACAAACCACACCTCAAAACATCTCAATTTTATTTCCTCGAACAGACATAAATGAATCAAATTCATTTCCACAACAGCTCATCAATACACAAAAACCTCCAACTCTAAAATATTCACGCCATAAATAGCTTTAAATTCATTTTCCCCAAATCAACACTTCAACCCTAACAAGTTTCCTTTCCACCCACCACAATAATCTCTACAAGCAAACTAAAACAAGTTGATGAAGGATCCCTTACCTTAACGTTAGCTTTAACGAGCGATTACGGTACCGCGAGTAATTCCGATAAAATATCTGCTCGCGACATCGCTTCCAAAGTTAGTTCACTAGCACCGTAGCGTGGAGGTGAGCAACTTTCTCTTCTATCTCTTCGCGAAACAAAGTTTAGATCTAGAATAAACGTGGAAGTTTGCGTTTGACGGTTTTGAAAACACCAACACCGTTTTTCTCCGTTTTTGAATCCAAGAAGAAGAATAAAGCTTGGGAATCTGTTCTTTCTCACCCACCAAGCCTTGGGTTTCTTTTCTTGAAGCCAAAGAAAGTAAAAGAAGAAAAGAAGGGAGAAGGAAGAAAGAAGAAAATGGATTGAATGCGCGAGGCAGGGAAACAATTATCTTCCTCTGTTTCCTTTCTAATACAAATACTTATATATATATATATAATATATATATAATAAAATATACATATATATATATAATATCTTATACTAATCCAAACCCAAACAAATATCTAACTACTCTTCCACCCATCAATTGAAAGATAAATTTTCAGCAACGAGTGATATTTTTAACTAAACTGTGTGGTATTAAATTCTTCGTAAAGTAAATAAATTATTTTCCGACAAATAATTTTTAATCCAATTTCCAAAGATATATTTTTGGCATTTATCTCACTAAATACCAAAAACTGGCCTAAAAGCCTAAGAAATTCAACACAAAATACCCTAAAATTGGATAATTTAGGATTAAAAATTAAGGGTCTAACATACATCGTCATCATCACATAAAATTTTCACAATGCATTCATTTTTTATCATCACATCACATCAACGCATCTAATTAAACATATACGTAAAATTCATTCGACACTCAATATCACAATAATATCAAATATCACACATTTAACAAAATTAAATCAAATATCACATACCATACATTTAACGAAGTTAAATTAATCAACACCTTATAAATATTTTTGTTCCACATTTTAATCTTACAATTCCCATATTTTCACATTAATCAATTTATCACTCAAATGTCTAATGTCGAACGTAGCGAGCCCCAGATGAACCGTTTGAAAATACGATTTTCCGTTAATCTCACAATATGTTATACTCATGAAGTCAAACGCTCTCTCACCCCTTACCTTATTTCGAAGCTTTCACACACAAATACAATTCCACGAGCAAACAGTCTTTGTTATTTGACTTTTTTCCTCCAATCGATCTAACTCGACAATTTATGGATAAACGTCAAAATAAATTATGAGAAGATACTCTAAAAACTAAATTCGATATCCAGTCAAGGAAAATTATTAAAAATCAGAAAACCAATCAGTGGATAATATAGCCACTTTTCACACGGTCGTTTTGGCGTTGGTTTCACTCAAATCAAACTTACGGTGAAGGAGAACGATGTAAATTAACGAATTCTACAAACGGATAAGTCAAGTGTTTTAGAGAGAAATTGGGGTTGTTAAAAATCTAGAAAATTGTGTTTAATTGACTAGCTAAATGAGTAAAACAATATATTGAAATTTGGACGAAAACTGAGAAATTTTTTCTAGAACATTTATCGACCACTAGTGCCAAACGATAGCCTAATTTGTTGTGTTTCCTAATATCCTCTTCCTTCTAAGCCGCCGCCTTAGCATCACTTTGATTAGTCACATAAAATACCCTTCCAAAGACCATTTAATTTTCAAAATTATACCTATATTTTTTAAAATAGTCACATAAAATTACTACCATAGTTAGATAATAGTCAAAATTATAAAAATAAATAATATAACATCAAATTTAATATAATGATAAATCAGAATAAATAATAATAACACAGTGTAACAGTGATATTAATAATAAAGGAATCAAACATATAAACACTATCTCAAATAATCATTTGTAAAATAAAAATAAAATAAGGATATATTTAGAATAATTAAATAAATTAAGTGCACATTAATATCTAATCACAACGCACAGAAAAGTCCAATAAGACGCGACTTCACAAAAACATAAAATGCGCCTAAATCTATTCTCTAAAATATTTACACCACCAAATACTATTGTTTAAAGGAAATTTATATAAAATAATAAAATAAAATTTATTATTTATATCCCTCATTTTTTTCAAATATGTACAAGATTAACACATTATAGAAAATACACATATAAAGAAAATTAATCATAAAAATAATCAACATATATTCTACACCAATTTTAGCACCAAATTAGTTATCTAAAATCCATAATGACTGCCCATAGTAGTGGTATCTTGACATAGGCTGCTCTAATCTAAAAGTGCTTAGGACAGATGGAGGTGGTGATTATCAATTCCACGAGTTCCATGAATTCTGTGACATAGAGGGAATGATTCATGAAGTGACTACTGTAACAACCAGTTTTTTTTTCTTCCAAAAACAGATTCATAAGACAAAGAAATTATGAAAGGAAAAGAAATAAAGAGAGAAAGAAATACTTTTGGATAAAATATTTAAATCGTAACATAACGACAAAAGCCAACAAATAATTTACAGCAGCAGCGGAAATAGTTTGAAATACAAACCCAAATGTTTAAAAACAGCAAAATACACCGGGCTATGAAACCTATCAGATATAGTTCATACCCCTAGGGATATTTCCGTTAGAACACCTATCAAAAGCACTACCCCAAGAATTTAAAACTTCCCTACATCGAGAAAAAAGTGGTTACAAAGACCCATCAAAAATGGAAGTCAACCTGACATATATGAGGTATAGGTACAATCTTCCAAATGAAAAAATGCATCCACAAAGAGAAAGAAAGCTAGATCTAACAACCACCTATTTAATCATGCTACAAAACCATGAAAGCCCCGAGTGATCCCACGCGCCCCGCAAGATCCTTCCTGACACAGGGCATCGCAGGTATGCCGTACACCTTCCCGTCTCCAGGGTACTAACCGTCGGATGATCTGATTCTCCATATGAGGCAAAGTCAGATTTCACAATAATATGTAAAGGTCACCAACGAAATTAACATATCACATAGCATTTAAGTTTTTTTATGCACAAAACTAACCTTTTCAACATTAGCAACTGATGAAAGGTTCGTCATATCCAAACAACAAAGTTGAAAAAGATGTTTTACAACAAAACTGCCATTGTCCGTATCAATACAACATCTTGTATTACGATATGTTTTTCAGAGTCGTAAGCAAAATCAACCAACGTATAATACAGGCATTCTTGTATGAATAAGCAGTGCTGTTGTCAAAGTTCAGTAGAAAATCAGGACATCTAATTCAATACAACCTTCTTGTATTCGAATACAACATCAAAAAAAATCAGAGACCAGCTTTTAAATGGTTTTGCAATCAATCCACCACTTAAACAAATCCAAACAATCACCTACCAATTAGGGCCACAATCACAACCACAACCTTAGCTACATTTTTACAATCACACAGTATATCCAAACATGACTACGCTACCAAAGCACCCTAATGCAATGCGTATATGCCCAAATGCATGAATTCAGAATCCCCAACAAACCTCCTCGAAGGGGGCGTAAATCATAATGCTACCGCCATCACATCGCTTGTACTAATACCAAGGTTGACACCCGTCATAGCCCGCACAATCTACTAAAGTGTCGCCTACACAGACCTACATTGTTCTCTAGAGGCAATCCGCTCACAGATCACATATTCTAGATGCACTCTCTCAAAGATAGCACGGCCGATATATATCCCGTAAGGAATAAGATGAACCAATAAATCAATTGGCATCATCTCGTGGCCCACCGATCACACTATCACCATGGCCATCTGGTCCCACATGGTACTATGAATGCATGAGTATACTCTGACTCTTTCACAACAACATTAAGTAAATTGCAGATATTAAAAGACCCCATTTTTATTACTCATTACACTAATGATTTCAAATCAACGCAGAGCATTCTCAAACATATATTTTCCACCACCGACACTCAAATTTTATCCACAATTCACATTAATTCGATCAATTCAGATTCCCAAAAAACCACAGACAACCTCAATCGTCAATTATCCATAAATTTCCACAAAATCAAACACAACTCATCCAAATTAATCTTCACAAAACATACCTCAACATCCAAATTGCATTCCACAAATTCAACAATAACGCATTAAATTATTTCACAATTTCACACATCAAATACATCAAATCTTTCCACAATACACACATAGCCTTCTATATGCAAGCTAAAATTTGGAAGGAGCTTTTAACTTAACGGTGCTTTCACAAGCGATTTACGGCGCCACAATTAATTTCGGTAAAACTCCCGTTCACGCGTTGCTTCTAAAGTTGGGTCACTAGCACCGTAGCGAGCAGATGAGCAACTGTCCCTTCTATCACTTTTCGAAGAAAAATGGAGGTTGTGATTGACGTTTTGAAAACCCCTAACACTGTTTCTTCTTTTTCGATCAGATAAGAAGAAGGAAGCTTTGGAAATTGTTCTTTTTCACCCACTAAGCCTTGGGTTTCATTTCTTGAAACAAACAAACATGAAGAAAGAAAGAAGAAGGGAAAAGAAAGATCACTGACGGGGATGTTTTCCCGGTTTCCTCTATTTCCGTTGTTTCCATTTCTTTTCCTTTTTCTTTCTTATAATAATATACTTCAAAACAACCAAAATAAAAATATGAACAACTCTACCACACTCACTTCCTCACTCCAAAACTATTTTGATAAAATACCTTACTCCGCGCAAACACAATTGAAAATAAAATTTCAGCAACTAAAGTTTTCAGAAAAATTTTGCCCGGTTAACTTCTTCGACAAATACTTTAATCGGTCCAAATTTATGTAAATAAATATACGGCATATAAAAACATATTACAACCTCTTACAAAATATATTTTGTACTTAATTCCAAAATACGTAAAATTGAAGTTTAATGTCACAATCAATTAAACACAAAGAATATACCAAAATACATATATTAATTTTAAACTAAGGGTTTACAATTACTACCCCCTAAAGTTAGTTTCTTCCTCTACGCGTCAATAAACAACTCAGGGTGTTGTCTCTCATCTTGCTCTCTAATTCCCAAGTCGGCATCTCTAGTATTGGGTTCCAAATCACTTGACAACCAACGAAACATCCATGTTCCTTATTGTTATCTTCCTATCATCAATTCTTACAGGTAAATACTTCAAAATGACAGTTCTCCTTCAGTTGAATTGTGTCTAGTTCGATCACATGAGACAGATCTGCCAAGTTATTTCTCAAATTGCGACACATGAAAAACATCGTGAATATTGGACATATCGGAGGCAATGCAATCCGATAAGCAACGTGGTCCAATCGTGCAGAATTTGATATGGTCCAATGAATTTCAAAGTCAAATTTCTTCGATTTTAAGGCCTACCAACTCCAGTCGTAGGTGTGACTCTTAGAAACCACATGGTCACCCTGTTCGAATTCTTAGAAGTCTGCGACGCTGTCCGCACAACTCTTGACGATTTTGTGAAACTTCATTTTCTCTTTTTATCTTCTTTACCTTATCAGTAGTCTGTTGTACCATCTCTGGTCCTAAAATTATACTTTCATTGTCCTTATACCAACACAAAGGAGTTTGACACTTGCGCCCATATAAAGCCTCAGATGGTGCCATTCCAATACTTGCGTGGAAACTATTGTTGTAGGTAAACTTAACCAACAAAAGTACATCATCCCAACTTCCTTTATCATCTAATACACATGCCTTCAATAAACCATCCAAGGACTGGTATGCCCTCTCAGTCTGCTCGTCCGTTTGTGGATGGTAAGCTGAACTCAATCTTAGTTTCGTTCCCAATGCTTCATGCAATGCTCCCCAAAAGTGTGATGTGTACTTTGGGTCACAGCCTGATACAATACTCGACGGTACTCTGTGTAATCTCACAATCGCAACAATGTAGATCTCAGATAGCTTATCTACCTATACTATGGTCTTTACAGGTAAAAATGTGCGGATTTAGTATAATCAATTCACTACAACCCAAATAGAATCATTATTTTCCTTATTATTCAGCAACTCCAGTTATTAAATCAAGGAATGTTGTACCACTTCCATTCAGGTATATTCTAAAGGTTGCAACACTCCAGCAGACGCAGATTGTCCCACCTCGCTCTGACAAGTTAAACATACTTGATACATATCGCTACTCGTCTCTTCATTCCTGGCCACCAATAATCTGCCTCAAATCCTAAAATACATCTTTGTGCTCCGAATGAATACTCAATTACCTTATGAGCCTCTTCTAAAATGTCTTTCCTATATCGTAATTTCCCTGCTACACAATCCTACCATTAAATCAAAAATATTATCTGGTCCGATCTTAAACTCAAGTTGTCCTCCCTGCATTATTAAGATTCCTCTCTCTTGATTAAGACGACCATCTTGAGAATAACAATGTCTCACAAGTAGTCCACTCAAAATCTTAACATGCCGAATTTCAAAATCCAAGTGCAAACCTACGTTCAAGTGTAGGTCTCTAAAACTTCCCACAATTCTTGTTGTCATAGCCATCACTGTTGAAGAGCACCGATACAACTTCTCTACTCAACGCATCAGCACACTACATTGCTTTCCCAGGGTGGTGACTGTAAGTCTGAAATCAAAACCTTGAGAGTCTCCACCAAATCGTCCTCTGACGCATGTTCAATTCCTTCTAATCAACAAATATTTCAAACTTTTATGGTCACTGAACACTGTGAACGTGCATCCATATAAATAGTGCCTCCACACTCAATGCAAAAACTACAGCAGCAGCTCCAATCATAGAGTAGGATAGTTCTTCAATAATCTCAATCCTTGAGTGCGTAAGCTACAGTTTTCTTGTGTTGCATTAGAACACATCCCAACCTTGGTGAGACGCATCACAATATAACTTCATATGGTTCTTCTGATGCCGATATATACCAATAACGTGAGGTTATTGTAATTTCCGTCTTAGTAACTTAAAAGTTTGCCTCAACACTTCTCCGCCATGCGAACGGTTGATCCCTTTCTAGTAAGTTGTGTCAATGGAGCTACAATCTTAGCAAAACCTTCAATAAACCTCCTGTAGTACCCTGCTAGTCCTACGAAACATCGTATGTCAGTGACAGTCTGAGGTTGTTTCCAAGCAAGAACTGTCTCAATCTTTGCCGGATCCACAACGATTCCTTCCTTGGTGATCACATGTCCTAAGAAATTCACTACTTCTAGCCAAAACTCACACTTCGATAGATTGGCATACAATTCCTTCTTGCGTAAAATTTCAAAAACTTGGCGCAAATGTTCTCCATGTTCTTCCTCAGTCCTTGAATAAATAAAAATATCAGCAATGAATACCATAACAAATTTATTTAGGAATGGACTAAAGATTTTGTTCATGTAGTCCATAAAAAATTTCGGTGCATTGGTAACTCCAAACGAACATAACAAGATATTCATAGTGTCCATAACTGGTTCTGAAAGCAGTTTTCTGAATATGCGCGAAATAAAATATCCTTAGCCCTTTATCGAAAGTGAGGTAACCCGACTTCAAGTCAATCTTCGAAAATAAACCAGCTCCTTCAACTGATATCAATCAAATCATCGATGGTGTCAAAGTTAAGGGTTCTTAATAGTTCTTTATTAAAGCTGTCTATATCCACACATAAGCGCGAGCTTCGTACTCTTTCTAAGTAGCAACACCAGAGCTCCCCATGTATACACTGGCCTAATAATTCTTCCCCCAACAAATTTTCATTTGGACTTGACTCAATTGAATTCCAATGGCGACATTCGATACACGCGGTTGATATAGGTCGGTTTGGGGTGCAAATCAATAGAAATCCACTTCTCTTACTGGTAGCAATCCTTGGAATTTCTTTGGAATACGTCTGGCACCATGACAACATTACATCCTCTACGGTCACTTTCTGCCTCCACATTACCAAAGACAAAATACCCATGATTCCTTCTCTAGTGACACTCGAGTTTTTAGCAGCTAAATACTAACAACTGGTTCGGGGAAAAGAACCAGTTTACGAGCACAATCCAAGATCACATAATGATACGACATTCAATCCATATCGAGAATGACCTCGAGTGATTGTAGAGGAAAACAAATCAAATTAACCAAGAAATCTCTATTCTGGATAGTTATTTGACAATGTAAACATGCATAATTTACTGTCAAAGTCTTAGCATGCAGGTGTGGAAACAACCAAATCAAAAGGCAAAGCAGACACATATAACTTCAAACAGTTCACACAAATCACAACAATGATAGGAATGGATGCCCGAATGCAAAAATGCAGTTACGAGTGTTACCTGCAAATCACAGTCACGTGCAGGTTACCAGATGGATTTCCAACTTCAGCACTCACGCAATAAACGCGTCCTCTAGCAGTAGGACGAGTAGCCCTAGTTACATTCACAACTGGTTCCACCTTCGGAGCCGTGCAATCCCTTGCAATGTGCCCTGGCTTCTAGCAGTTGTAGCAAGTAAGTCCCTTAGAGGTACAAATGTTAGCATAATGTCCCTCTTCCCCACATCGGAAACATCGAATCCCTTGTCCCGATTGCCTTTTGAAATTCGGGTTCCCCGGGCGATTCTGCCCCCCGTTGTTATTCTGTGATCAATTATAAGGTTTAGCAACTTGTTTTCCCTTATTGTTCTGATGATTCCCCCGACTAGGCCCTCCTAAATTAAAATTCCCTCCTCGACTAGCCCTCTTATTCTTCATATCCTCAACTTTTCTACTTTTTTCCACAAGAACTTGGAAACGTTGGATTCCCAAATGTAAGACAAAGTCTTGAATCTAATACTTTAGTCTGTCTGGGAAACGATGACACATGCATGGTTCATCAATCTCTTCATAGAAAAACCTGAAATGCCTTGACAATGATTCAAACTTAGCGGTATATTCACCCACTGTCATGTTCCCCTTATGAAGTTTTAGAAAATCATCACCCAGTTTAGTCCTGGTACTCATCGGGTAGTATTTGTCTAAAAACTTCCTTTTGAATGGTTCCCAGTTCACCTTCTCGTGAGCTGGTCCCATCAACAACCTTGCACTCCTCCACCAATACTCAACATCCCCCAATAGAAGATAAGTGGCATAGTTGACCTTCACTCTTGTGTGACAGTTAATCATCTCAAAGATCTTTTCCACTTCTTGGATCCACTAATCTGCTTTCTCTGAATTCTCATCACCCTTAAACTTGGAAGGATGGTAACTGCAAAAAACTTCCAATCCTCTTGATTCAGCAACACGGATCTCTCTTTCCCTCTTTTCTAGATCTCGAGTCTTGGCAGCAGTCTGTGCAGCAACAGAAGCAGTCATGGAGCGTCATTCCTTCTTGGTGGCATGGTTTTCCTATAAAACCATCATCAAGAAAAGTCTTCACACCACTTCAAATAATTCCAAAACTAATTCCGACTACATCAACACATAATAACTACCCCTGATCTCACAAGTCAGACAAATTACCCCGATGCATGATCAGATAATGACTCCCAACCTACAGGTTAACCTACAATCTAAACCAAAGGCTCCACAGCCCCAAAGAAATCAAAACCAAAGCTCTCATACCACAATTGTAACAGCCCATTTTTTTTTCCAAAAAAAAATTCATAAGACAAAGAAATTACGAAAGGAAAAGAAATACAGAGAGAAAGAAATACTTTTGGATAAAATATTTAAGTCATAACATAACGACAAAAGCCAACAAATATTTACAAGCAGCGGAAATAGTTTTTGAAATACAAATCCAAAGTATTTAAAAAGCAAAATACATCAGGGCTATGAAATCTATCTGACATAATTCATACCCCTGCTATATTCTCGGCAAACACCTATACAAAAGCACTGCCCCAAGAATTTTAACTTCCCCACATCGCATCAAAAAGTGGTACAAGGACCCATCAAAATAAAATTCAAGCTGACAATATAAATTATAGGTACAATCTTCCAAATTGAAATAAATACTTCCACAAAAGAAAGATAGCTAGATCCTATACAACCACCTAATATGATCATGCTACAAAAAACTATAAAGCCCGAGTTGTGACACCCTAAACCCCAAAATAATATATATAATAATTTATATTATATTTCTATAAAATTTGCAGTAGATAAATAGAAATATGTTTCCAAGAAAATAAAAACTTTTTTTTTTAACTTAGGATATCACGTTTCTCAAAAATCAAAAGGAACACTTTAAACTTATTTTCTCCATTAAAATAGTGTAATCTCAATAAGCTTGATTTAAGTATTATTACTTGATTTAATTTAAAAACTTACTAGTACTTCTTAGATTTTCATACAAAAATTCGTTTCAAATTAAATAAGTAAAATACAATTTAAGCCCTTATCCCCAGTATCACCTATCAGAGCGTAGTTGCTTCCAAACTTGAACTTCAAGATTCATTAACCTGTAATACTGCGATTTTGCAAACGCAGGACCAAACCAGTCAAACACAAACAACGAAGGAGGTGAGTTTCAAAATCACGATGACAGTATAATACAAGTGAGAAGAACACGCAAACAATCATAATAGAACCGTATCATAACACAAAAATTCCATCAAGAAAATATCACATTAAAAAGTCAAAAGTACTCAAGAAAAATCAATAAATTTCACTATAACAACAAATTGTCTAAGAGAAATTATCACCACACACGACACATATTAATCACAACAAAACAATTACAATAAAGTGCAATGCTATGCATGAGCTTAGACTCTACTTCACAATGTGGTACCATTCTAACTCTGAAGTACTTGGTTAGGAGGCTTGATACTATGCCACCATCCCAGTGGGCGGACAATTCAAATTGGCCTTGTCCTCATAGATCCCCTCAACTCAACCTGAGACACATATACGCGACAATCGAGGTAAACATGTGTTGTGTGGTAGCTCCCGATATTTAGAGTTCTACCTCCAAGTCACCTAGGAATTCCCCACCCGAATACCTCCTAGGTCTAACAATCTTTCCTTAAGGCTCGACAACAGACCGCCACGATCAG
>PGWS01009138.1:0-24291 GCA_002896235.1 Cicer reticulatum
GTGCGGGAGGAAAACAGCCAGATCTATGGCTGATAGATGGGGAACTACCAACCTCCACAGGAGCCGCTAGCTCTCTAATGAAATCAAGTCCCGGATGCAGTAGAGCTAAAATCTCACCGGAGGAAAAAACTTTAATTCTTCCGTCTTGAAAGCGAGTGAGCAAGCCCCATCCTCTTGGGAGTTTCCAACCTAGTCCTAAGGGCAGGGTTTGCGGGTAGGCAAGCTAGAAGCGACAGAGCCGATTCTTATCTTAAGTTTAAGTACCCGACCAGTAGTATGACCTAATCGATTTAGTTAACTTCATAAAGATACAGAATGCCTTTCAATTCAGGGGAAGAATATATGACAATTGAACTTAAAACAAAAATATCAGTCTCAAGGGAAGTTAGTACTTTCATCAGCCGAAGAAGGCTGAATATGATCAATAGCTTGATTTAACTCCAGCGAGCCATAGAGCAGCTTTGAGGTTCCCAAGCGGTAAAGACCATACAGGAGTTTAATGCTCACGGAAATTAGTTTTATTTCCCACTTGCTTTTTGCGGGAATTGAAAGGCCTCTTTGCTATACTAGCCCTTGACCAGTGAGTGAGCCTAGACTCTCTCTATCTCGAGTGGAAGTTCCACTTCTCTTGAAGCGGTAATACCCTTACTGCTAGTGTCCTATCCCGAATCTAAGGGTTAGCTTTCTATCTCTCTTAAAGAGGGATCTTCGTAGCGCTTTCCTCTCACTGTTATTGCGGCGTACCCTAGCTAGATTCAATTCTCCTCCGCATTCTGTTAATGTAGCAATGGGATCCGGAACAACTTCTGACCGCTTAACACACTAAGATTTTATTCAGTCGGAAGACTGCTATTGATTAGCGCTTTCAAAGGCGGACTCCACTGCTATTGATAAGTGCAGCTAACCTCTTGTTAGCAGCTCGTCTCCGTCCAGGATTCAGCATTCTTGGATTAAGGCTTCTCTCGGGCCAAAAGCATTGGTTTACTTTCTTTCTAAGAGTTGGGAACTGACGTTCTTCCCGTATCTGCTTGCTCCTTTAGCTCATCAATGCCTTTATGCGAAAGCTTTCCCTTCGCTTCGAGTATCCAATTGAACAAAAGGTAGCTCATATGATAGGTCGTTGAATGAGTCCGCTAGCCGAAGAAGGACTAAGTGACGCTTGACGCCGGAATCCCTTCGTTCTTTGATCATAGGTCTTTCTATGGGAATATGCTTTATAGTCTTCTTTCGCTTTTGAATGCTTTGATATGAAGGTACAAAAAGAAGCTTACCCTTGCTCAAGAAGTACCCCGGCGGTCATCCCTAAGAAATGCCACACACTCATTCATGTGCTCGGGGATAGACTATTGATCTGACTCTCATGGTCATCAGTTCAAGCTAAGGCAAGTGCCGCCTTCATCAAGTCTTATTGACTAGCATCAACTATGGCTGTTCCCTCTCCAATACCGGCTTTTCATTCGCACCTTCTATGGAATATTGTTCCAAATGCCATTTCCTTCCTAGCTCTTGCCCTTAGTCAACTTCTGCTACTAAGATTAACAGCACTGTAGCAGTTTACGCAGAGAGAACGAGGGAAACAAGAATTACAAGCAAATGCTAAGAGAAAGAGGCTAAAAGCAAGGGCATAACAAGGAAAGACAGGTTATAAGAGTTAAGTTTTAATGCGTGCAATTGTACCAACCTGAAGCTCCAATATCGTTCCCATTACTGCTCTCCTCCTCTAAGACTAAGGGAAGACTAATGCTCTCTTCGTGACTGGCAAACACCAGCTTTCAGTCCTTTTGTTTGTAAGTTAAATATAGGCTTTTATCCCTACAACTTAACTTCCTAAGCTCAGCAAGACTGTAAGAAGTTTAGTGTCTAGACGGTAGTTCCGGCGAAGCAAGGAAGGCAACAGTTAGAACAAGGAGATAACAGAGGAGTTATACCTAACTAAAGCAAGGGATACAAGCAGACAGCAACAATTGGATTCTAGATTCTAATGCTAGGTAAAACCTCTTCGCTTTGCTCGAGCATCTTCAAACCTCCTAATTTCTTGTTTTCTAGTCTTCTTCTCCCCTTAGGCGGACTTCGATATTGAGTATAGTTCCATATGTCAGAAAGAGCGGCCCAGCAACATTTCCTGATACGATAACGGCGGGATCAGCGACATCAATAAGTAAAGGAGTCAGGGGCAAACCTTTATCTGACACCTCTATCATATCTATAGCTAGACAATTCCTAATTTATTTATCACCGAAGGAACTCAAACTAACTTTCGAGAAGACCGAGACGAGAATAACGATGCTTACCTTCCCTTCTGCCCTTGTCCCGAGAAGCACTTCGCTTGAGAGAAAGAGCATCAGTACTACTAGGAGAATCAGAATATCTGAGCCAAGAAACCGCGCGGAAGGCGGGAAAGATGACAATTCAGTTGGAAATCCCATAAAGAAGACGAAAAACATGAGTCAGGGGGAAAGAGGGGAACCTAGGGAACGTAACCTTTGCCCCGGACTCGGGGCTTGAGAGGTTTAGGCTGACATTTTTCTTTGGCGCGGGTTCAGTTCACTTGAATTCAATAGTAACCGGCTAGTCTGGTGGTAGATCGGATTACCGGTCACTAGCTTTTTAGCAGCGGTTAGCAGACGCAAGGTGGAAGCTGCTTCCTAGGCTCGCTGGCTAAGGCGGATGAGAACTAAATTGCCTTATCTTTTCTTTCCCGAGGTCTTTCTGCCCAAAGCAAGCTAGCTAGAAGCAGAAACTTCCTATATAAGTAAGGCCAGCTGTAAACAAAGCAAACAAAAGATTCGTGGTTGTACCAATCCCATCGGTCGTAGTTCATACTCTCCAGCTAACAGGAAGTAGAACGAGAACTCTTAAAGGCGCATCAGCGATATCAAGAAGGACAAGGAGCCCTTTAGCTTTTGGGACATGTAAGACAGCCTAGCGGATCCTTTTTCATGTCCATCAAAGGGAAGACGATTTCCGACATTAACCCTCAAAAGGAGGCCGTCCATGGGCCTGTGAAGTTCCTTGGCCTCTTGTGCCGTGCGTGAGTGTGCCCGCTTTTCCCTCACAAAAGCAAGCATTTAACCAGCTTCCCTAAAGTCAAAGTGAATTAATAGGCTAAACTCTCACATTTCTTCTTCCGGCCTTAGCCATAACTAACTACCGTCGGGTCAGGAGAGTTAGAACTATAGCCATTTCCCATTATTTCATGGCACTTCCATAACCTGCAACAGAGTCAAGCTGCGGTAATGCCATTCTTGCAAAAGAAGAACTCTCCTTTCTGGGTCTGCTTTGCTAATGCACTGATAGCTATGATTCTTCGATCTCGAAAGGAAAAGATCTGGATTGGATGCTTACTTAGCTTCCTTTCCTTCCTTGCCGCTGGTTTCAAAAACAGCGCTAACAGGATTGGTTGGATGCTTTTCCTTGCTCATCTACCATTACTGACAATCCATCCTATCTTAGTAGTAGCCCTAACCCTAAGCTCTCCATGATGAATCTTCTGCGCAAGGCTAGCAATCTCATTCCAATCTATCATCTACTTAAAGTGCTACGTAGGAGGAAGGGCTAAGCAGAAAAAACATCCATGCATGCCACCCATAGTAATCTGACGGATAACATCCATCAGCCATCTATGAACAGAGTTTAATAACCTCTGATTCAGCAGTTACCTATGGCAATAATCGTCTCTTCCCCGCTCCTTCAACCGACTGACCCAGTCGTCCGAGGTAAGGGACCTCTGACTAGAGTCTAGATCGTTGGGAATGACCTCCTTTTTCAAATGATGGCCATATCATTCGACTAAACAACTCGTTGTTTTCGTCGAACAATACCTACTCTTGAGGGTACCACGAGTACACCTAATAATGAGGGTCTTTACTTCCTCTGTTACCTTCCGGTACCATGAATTAAGTTCAAAGGCAAGGAACGTAGTAACTCGACAGTAAGGAGAGGACGAAAAGTCTCTTCGTACCTCTCATTGATTGGACTCACTGAACGGTTTAGCTAGTTTTACTCACACCCTGATGAGGCCTTTATGTATGCGACCCAAAGGAGGGCACCCTCAGGTGTCAACCTAAAGGAACATCGGTTTGAAAGATCCGTGTAGGCCAGGTTGGCTCTAGCATAAAGAGTCAACTCACAACATAAAGAAAGACGCGGGACTCACAGAGTAGAGATGCCTGAGAGGTAATCCGTAATCGCTGCACGACCTAGGACATTGGCTTAACAGGCCAAACGCCTTAGGGGCAACAAAATAGAAAACCTTCAAGACAAGGCCCGAACCGGACCAACTGAGAGTCGGTCTATTTCAACGCCATTTCCGGTTCACGAGGTGTGGTCTAAGAGATCCTGGAATGGTTACCCTGAGATACTGCAACCATGTAGTACCACTTGACGCAGTTAAGCCATTTGTCGACCCACGACCTTAAGGTTGTGTACTCCGCGAACTCGGCGACTACCATCCGGTGACGATAACCTCGTCAGGATAGAGGCACAGGTCCTTTGGAGCCATTCCCTGCGGAAAAATTGACAAGGATTCCTGACTCTAAACAAGTAAGCAAGTAAACTACCTTAGGAATTTAATTCCTTCTTCGAATCCCCCTTTCTCTTAAGGCAGTCGAGTGAAGCGGGTATGGGGTGGGCTGCCTAAGGGCCCGGGAGCAAAATGGGTCAACATCGATAGGGGAGCCGAGGAGGTTAAAGATGAGGAGCTTCAGAATTAAGGTCTTACAGAATCCGCTGTAAAAAAACGGGAGTCTCCGCATTGCCATGTCTGTGGCTTTACTGCCTGACTTGACTTAAAAGCTCTTTCTTTGCAGTGGCAAGCAGCTATAGCTATGTTCTATGGTTAATGACTTCATGCTTGAAAGAAAGTATTCAGGTTATGGCATGAAGTACACATGGTTAATTCCTTAAATTCAGTAAGCATGGTATATAAGAAGAGTATCACCACTTATTGTTATGCAATAACTCTATTGAATGTAGAAGAATCAGTGGTGGTTGTCTAATAGATAGGCAAGAAAGCTAGGAGCTGCAAGCGCAGTGATTGGCGAATCTATTAGTTTCTGCGTCCTCTGCTTCTCTAAAGTTTTGAAATGCAATCCTACAAGTACAGTTCAGCAGTAAGATTTGGATCCAACGACAGCGAACGGGCATTTCGGACAGCCCGGCTTCCCATTACTCAAGCAAGAGGGAATGTCCTAGACATAATTAAAGGAGAGCCATGGAAGGTGACTGAAAACACCAATGAAACGGCGATACTACTCCCTGTAAGCTTATGATAGAGCAAGAGGACTTTTCCGTTTTGGACCAAGATCCCTATAAATTGATCATTATCGCATGATCGTGGAAAATGCTGACGATCAGGTACTACCCAAATATATATAGAAACACGCACAGATATCACCCTTGATACTAGAACTATGACTCAGATCGAGCCGGGGGATCCTCTGATGAAAATGTGGAGAAGATATATCTAGATGTAGCGCGTGCCACACTCCTGGAGAGAGCAATGCTGCAATAATGGAACCAGAATTTCTCGAGTCTAGGGATGCAGCTCCGTGGACCGCTCATTCGGGCCTGATAGGTGGTGGTACACTCAACCTTCTCAAAAGGAACCGTACGTGAGACTCTCGCGTCATACCGGCTCAAACGTCCCGGAAGAGACCCCCCCCTTTCTCATTTGACCAACGGGTCTTCTCGAACCAACCTTCACACGATATTTCTTGCTCGTTAGCGCTTTAGTTTTCAATAAGTTATCGCTATTGAGTAAACTAGAATATATAGGCTTTTATCGCTTGTTTAGATTGCTTTGGCTTCGCCGTCCGTATCTTTGCTGGCGCGGAAGCTTGCCGCAACTAAAAAAAAATGAATGAAGGAAGAAGGCATTAGCATTAAAAAGTTACTACAAAGGACTTCCAGCCGACTACAATACAAGTCTGAGCGATAGCGAAGTCCAAGCCGGATAGGCTTTTAACAATTATTATGTCGAAGCCACCAAAAACTAGCTGTACATCTTATAGCACGCAAGCCTAACTCAACGAATCTCATAAAGAAACGCCTGTTCGCAACTCCGGCATAAACAAAGCCAAAAAAAATCGCTACTAGAACTAGTAGTGGAGTGTCCTTGTTGTTCGGATCTTGACCGACAGTGTCCAGAGCTTCCCAGCTCTTATGCTGTTGCGGGAATACTCTGCAAGGGTCTTAGCCACCTTCTTGAGTCTCTGTGTCTTATATTATTGAGTCTTTGGATGGCAGTATGAGGGGATTATATTCCGCCGCCGAAGATTTTGTGGCTATGTGGTGCTATGGCGTGCAATATTCGCAGACCAGCGGATCTGGTGTAACGATACGACTAAACTCTTTCGGATTGTGGCCTAAAGTGCTGTCTGCGCAGACCTGTAGTAGGACAGAGGACTTATCCGCTGAATGCCACGCAGAACCAATTAACGATGTCTCCGTCGCTGACGTCTATACGTACAAGCAGTGCCGAGAGATGCGTATGTAAACCAGGGTCTCTTCGGCTAATATGATCCTCGAATCCCGAAGCCATCCGGAGTATCTTTTTTATAGGCGCCCTCTATCGATAATGGGGAATTCGCTGCATGATAGATCCCGCCCAGTGTCCTCCTCCTTCCCCCGCCGCACTTCCGACCCGCGGGGACAGTAACACAATGACAACTCCGGGACATCATGCCCGATCGTGCGACGCTCACTCTTGAACGTCCGATGGCGCGTAGCTCCGACCTGAGCTATGCAACAACGAGATCCCCTCTTGGATCCTTGCCAGATGTGTCTCGGACCGGTCCCCCATGAATACACTTACTTGGGGACTTTCTGACGTCCAAGATGCTGCTGTTCCAAGAGTCTCCGCTAGTGGAACCTCCGTCCAGTGAGTAACTCCCTACTTTCGCTATCCCCTTTCGTCAGCTGTTGATCAAGAGATACATCAACTCCCTAGGTTCCTAAAACTTGGATATGGATGGCGGAGCGTAGGTGGGCAAACAGTTATCTATGACTACTACGTAATAGTGACTTTACCCGTAGACGCTCTCCAGCTCTTCGCAGGAATTTGTATGGGAGTCGTCCTCGGGAGGGTACTTCGCGCCCGATGATATCGTACCGGGGAATTCTACCGTACTCCGTGCTAGCTATTGTTGTGATCCTGCAGAGCCTACCAAATGTTGATTTCAGGCCGGATTGTAGGAAGTGGGCGCGATACGTTTGTATTTATCTCTATGAAGACACTCTCTACGGCACCCACGATTCCCAGTAGTATAGTCGTCAGGCATATCGCACGTGACAAAATCCTTAATGAAATAATGGTTTTATTAGTGTATAGATGAAGGGGCAGTTTAACGGGCCTAGGCCCTCTCTACTGACCTTATACGACGAGTCTCGCCTCCACCACAAGCACTATCAGCATGGACGCTAACTTTACGGTAAGGATGAATTTTGCAATACTTAATAAGGTCAATCTCAGATGGCTGGCCAAATTAATATTAAAACAGCAATCTCATACCATCGAATTCGTGTCTTCGGTGCAACCCGGTCTCCCCGTGCGTGCTTCTATGAAGAAGGTTACGCTAAAGGAGGTCGAGGCTTGTCTAATGTAACGAAGGCGCATAGGGCACGACAAGGGAGAAAACTGAAACGAGGATAGGCTATACGTTTTCTGGTCACCTATTCGCCGGAGGGGCGCTTGTGGGGGGGGTGTGCACACGAAACAAGTAGAATGACAAAGAGCCGCTTTGCGTCCTGAATGTCCTCTTGACCCTGCCACAATGATGGCATCTGTTGTCTTGGGGAGCATTTAGCTTGCTTCTTCTCAGAGTTTCTCTATATGAGATACATTCATACGACCTGTCCTCTTAATAGAATCGATCTATTCTCGAATTTCGATATCATTTGATCTGAATCCATATATCTATCTCCTGATCGACATTGTGTAGGTAAGATGTAAGTTGCACCTGGTAGCCGGACTAATCATAAATAATACATACGTAGTAGTACACTGTGTGGGACGGAGTAAGGGACCCATTCACACCTCCGACGAGTCGTCCGGCGGAAAATACTTTATGAATGGAGTTAAAAGAACTTGGGGATCGTCGAATCTCTTCCTTAAAGATGTGGAGATGTAGTCGATGTCGTCGATGGTGTGAAAAGACATCTTCCTGATGTCGAATTTCACAATCAAAAACCAGCGAGAGGTTTAATTCCCCACTCTTCTTTGATCCGTCTTGGGGCGATGTAGACGGCTTTCGTATCCGAGCGGAAGTGCGATGTGTCTGGTCACAAACTCGGGATCATAACATGGATTCGAGTACTCATTCTGAAATCGCCTCTTTCATGATCTCATTTCTATCATAGAGTACTGTAAGAACTGAGATTACGTTGTAAGAACCAAATTTTTTCAGTCTAACCACTTCGACCCTTAATTTCTTTCTTTCATATTGTAAAGGGGAGCAAAGCCCGTTGCAAAATTATGCTCCCTCTATTGATAGATCAAGGCCCCCCATGCCGATTCGTTTTCAGTGACTCATACAGGCTTCCCATCAGCCAGATCTTGAGAATAAGGTACGCCACGTCTCCAGTCAGACCGGAATGATTATTATCCTGACCCGAAGCGGGTCAATACAATCCATCCTGAATGTCGTCGGGTACTGGTTAACTATCCCCGCCATTCTTCGCTCACCGTCACCTGTAATCCGCGCAGGTGTGTCCGCACCCCCCTGAGTGGACACGAAAAGAACCGGATTTTTCGGAAGACTTCGTTCCAAGACCCAGGAGTTAACTTTCCCGTATGAGCATTCTGGGTACATGTAATGGACAAGAAACCCGTGGAAGAGTGAAAGGGTCACCACTACTGAGGATCTGCGCCCTAATCTTTAGATAGTCGTTCTGAGTTCGCCCGCGGTTCATTGCTGTGCTTACACACAGGCTTACCTTTCGAAAGCTCCGCGAACCACCTACCACGAGTCTACGGCCGGAGGGGTTTATTGCACAAAAAAACGCCGGATCGTAGGCTCCTAAGAGGAGCCCAACGAATGTCAGATGCAAAAGCCTCCGCACCTCATAAGATCATATTGGCATATCTCTCCTCAAAAAAATAAGAGCAGACCCATTGAAGCGAGAGAGGTTACAACAAGGCCCATTTCTGTCCGTACCGCCTTCTCACGGAGCCGTACGTGGACGTTACCCTCATACAGCATACCAGCCGGCAAGAAGTCAGCCTCCCTCTTAAATGGAAGAATGGCACAGAATCAACATCAAATAGATGGTATAAGGTGATTATTATCAGCATAACAGGAGCCGAGCTTTTTTCAACAAAAACATACGGGCCCCCTATCTACGCTGCGCGCCCCTTGACATATTTTGAGGACTCACTGGCTCGCTTCTCCCGTGTTCATCACCGCTGTTATGATATATGACGTAAATAAGGCCAGCAAGAGGCAGGCCTGTATTTGCACGAAGTGATCCAAAATAGGCCCGAGCCCGAAAAACGTCTCACCAAACCTTTTGGTCCACCTTCCATTCGATAGATATTCCTCACTCAATTCAACGATTACTACTTGGAAAGTAGCCATTGGTGCGTGATGGGACCGAGTATCCTCCAGTCATACCATCCATGTTTAAAGTTTCCGTCGATATGAGGTTCTGGTATCGTCTGCCGAAGTTCAACCGGCATTGACCGCAGATTGCGAAGAACCGTGAGCTTCATGCCTTCTATAGAATTAGGAGGTCAGTTCGTGCCAACTAGAGAGCTTGGAGATGGCTCCTTCCAAACCGGTCACTAGACATTAAATACTCCAGGGTCTCGACCTTTTGGTCATACCGTTATCATCCCATCCGAAGAAAGAATACCCGGAAGGCTCTTGGTGTGTATAAAGCTTTATAAGGATAGAACTAGGTACGAAGATAAAACGAGAGATATACCGGTCCTATCGAGCTTATACGAACTCATAAATGGATTCGCGCGGCATGTCAAGACCACAGACGCTATGTGGCTAAGCCATTCTGCCACGAAGTCGAGCAAGGTACATTGCGATCAACCACAGCAAACTTCACGATTCGCTACATGAAACTAAAACTACTTTTTTTAATTATATACGCAATATCATTTCGCCTCACTCGGACTCTATATCTAGCCCAAAGGCAAGACATGCATTCTGTTACCTGAGAAAGATATCGGTGATCTTTATGGAATTTAGATTCCACTTAGACTTTTATCTTCTTACTTTACTTTTACGTTGAATATAATTAGAGAAGAAGTGAAGCCATTGTACTATCGGGATAGGACGGATATCTGTGGTTGGGAGGGGAGGAACTGGTTTACAAGACGAAATATGCTCCTCTACATCTGTGGTTCATTGCTTTGGATCTAATAAGCTACTAACTAATTCTAGTTAGCCTGGGCTAAGAAGACCCTGTCAGCTTGGATTCGACTATTGGCAATGCACTTCGAAGAGAAGGGAATCGGAGAGTCTTTGAACAGCAGAAAGAGGAATCTGATAAATATGCCATGTTACGTTTCAGGGCTTAGAGAGATGGACGCGTACGAACGAAGATCGTGTCTATTTACGCTAAAACCAATCCATATAGGTGGAAAGCGGAAGCATTCAGATAGTTCCCCGCTTGAACCTTAGAGTGCTATGATGGGTATTTCAGTCGTCCCTTAACAATTAATCCGGCTTAGGTGCCGCACGGATAGGGATCAAGGTTGAAATCCTTCGAGAGAGCCACAAATTAACCACTCTTATCATTGATTGGCTTTCCGATCCTCACGGGGCCGCTCGGACTTTGAACTGAAAATATAAAATAATTATGGAATTAGAGCTCTGTGGGGCCATCAACCACAAGCACAGGTTGAATAATACTAATGAGAAGACCTCCGAATCCGGGCTAAGATTGCTTCTGAGCCTTGAGTTCCAGGCAAGAGAAAGACCAGGATAAATGGCCAAAAAATTCTGCTGGCACAGTCGTGACAGTCTAGAGGTTCTCCATGAATCCAATGATCAATTCTCCATTCGAATTTTCTAATGAGTCCCCAGTTGCTGGTCCTGGATTATTCTTGGCGCAAACCATCAACATTTCCTTTTGGTCTAAGAGATAGACTTGGCTCTCTTATCTTTCAATCTGGACTTGCATGTGTTCCGCATATGACTATTTCGAGTGATTGCTGCTATCTGGCTTGAGTTAGACAAGCAGAGAAGGATCTTATGCCACCGGTGATCGGCCTGTCTATCTAGTATCTAGTACTAGGACTAGTAGAGTAGAGGCACTACTGGGCGGGGCTTCCTCGATCACAGCTTCTCGCTTAGCTAACTGCCAGAACAAGGATGCAAATCAACTCCTTATATAGAATAAGATCGACACATTCAATGAGCAGCCAGTCCGGCAGACAAGCTACTTTCTGATTCTAGGACTGGCGGATCCTCTATCTATTAGCATACCCGTACCCGGCAGTTAGACTAGCACTCTCTCCCGCAGTAACCGGCTGTAAGAGAGCTGACTGTCTACCTGATTCAGTCTACTGGCAGTGAGTACCAGACTATGAGATAGCCTGGCCAGTGCATCCAATCTGATACCAGGCAGGAAGCTTATTGATTGTTTCCCGCTGCTTTCCTTAAGATCTACAGAATACGTTATAGATGAGCCTGCCAACCGTTCCACCGGAGCGGTTTGGTTGAAAGTCCCATCCATAGGGAGTGTCGACAGAACCGTCATACACCACTTATGAAGGGGATGTAAAACACGCGGATAACCCAGTTACCTATGGCAAATATCCTACGCTTCCCCCCACCCTCTATAGACTGACCTAGTCGGCCGAGGCTGGGCATAACCTCAGCAAACTCTGGACAAGGATGTCCGACTCTAACAGCTTCCTCAAATGCAGAACAACCTATCTGCGAGATGAGTTCGTTGTTAGGGTCAAAACAATACCTCGTCCAAGGAAACCACAACGCGCCTAACCAATTAGCTTGTTGACGCCCCACGGAACTTATTCCGAGACTCAGCAAGTTGAAACCTTGAATGGATTTCAAAGGGGAAGGCTCGGAAGACAGATGGAACTCCTTTCTTACGACGAGAGCCCTTCACTTCAATCGGATAGGCTTCATCTTAGATGGTGTGGCCTTCCAGGTCGGATCCCAAGTCATTCCTTGTAGCAAAGGAATACTAGAGATAGACGGAACATACCTTTGCAGTAATTCTTTAAAAAAAAAAAATTCGCAGCATCGGTAGCCAAGGCCTTCACTAATTAAGAGGGGGAGTAGAGATAGAAGAGAAAGTTGATCTATCCACTTTCTTAGCCAATTAAAAAATGTTTGCTATAGTAAAGAAAGATACAAACTACTATATCTGCTCGATCATCACGGCCTACGGATCACCTTACGGTGAAACGGGGGAATGATCCTTGGGAGTCCCGTCCTCGTGAGAGAGATGGGGAACGGATAGTTCGGTCAACCTCTTTGGGTGAGTAGAAGAAGAATAGTGCATAAAGCATGTTGATGCTTGTTTACAGTAAAGTGCAACATACAGCCACCCTGATCGACGGCCTCACTTTACTACCTGTTTAACCAGGTGATGAACACCAAGACAGATTTCTATCGTTAACCCACCGGTGACCACCAAAGGAATCTTCAAAAGAACCTTAGTTTAGTAGTAGGGTCTTTTCCAAAATGCCCTTGCTTTTCAGTAACGCTCGAAATCACTGATGTCGAGTTCAAAATCAGAGTAGCTTACGGACTTGGAACCTCTGGCTGAAAAGATTGAATTACTTCAAAGGGAGGGGTTTCTCGGCGAATTCCGGGTATTCAATCTCTTTTTTCGGACTTTGCCTCTTCCCTTTCCTTTGAAAAATTCCCTCCAACAAGCTCTTGAAAGTCTTTGACTAAGCCTTCTTCCCGCTCTACTGGAAACTTTCCAATATGCTTCGAGTGCCTTTAATATAAATAAAAGATAAGAGGCAGAGGAAATATCGATTTCGATGGAAGCCAATTCAACCGCTTCGCCCCTATTCATTCTCTAAAGTAAAGGTATCGACAGAAAGAAGTCCCTAGCTTCAGAAGTGGCAGCAGTGCTCTCGTATATAAGAGAAAGGCTGCTTTTACTTTTAGGAGTGATCCTTCCCTCTAACCGCTAACTCGAAATAAAATAAGCTAAGAGAGATGTGGCAAAGAAGGAATTTCAAGAGGTGCGTCGAGAAGTTCCATACCTTCTTGATAGAGTCCATTGCCTTGCTTGTACTTACTTAAGTCAAGATTGGCTTGGTGTTAAGTGTATAAAAAATAAACAATTTCAAATCATCCCTGCTCCTCGAAGTCTTTCTTCGACGTCAGAGAGTTTGATCGAGAAAGCTTGGGTGGACCCCCAACCATTAGCGCATTCTAAGATTCAGATGACTAATTGGCTGGAGTTGCAGAGAGGAGAAAGGTGAATCCGCTCATGATGCGTGGAAAGTAGGGGAAGAGTCTGATTCAAAACCGTCTGCGATAGATCACGTCGAACTGAAGCACTTAAGAAAGAAGCTGATAACTTTTGGTTGATTTGATGCTCATTCTGACACGGTTCATATAAAGTCACAGCACAGACATAACCTGGTTGCTGCTACTAGTCAGGCTCATCAAATGCAAACACGGCTCTTGTTGGCCTTGGCCCGGCCGTCCAACTGCTTCAACTGCAGATGCGGCTGACCTAGATCTAGATGTCCCATCAATAGCGAAGAAGTGGCTGAACTCGTTCTTTGGGACTTGGACTCTGACTTTCCGTACTCGTCCCTGAACCCAATGGGGAATCCGTCCCTTTCAGCCCCTGAACCTAATGAGTACGCTGAGGCTCTCCTTCCCCTGAAATCGGCCGTAAACAGACACTGCTTGAAGACAAGAAAGGTTGGGACAAAGACCTCTCTTTCAAATCTCGTAGGAAGTGGAAAGGAAGTAGCTTGTGCTTGGCGTGCTCTAAGCTCCGAAGCTGATGTTCTATTGAATTAACCTCAACAACTCGTGAAATTTGACTAATGGCCGAAGTCCTTCTTCGCGCACAGCCAGACCTTCTGCTCGATTGTTTGTTGCCTCAGTTGGGAAGAAGGCTGGAATCTGTCTCTCCCTAGCCCTAGGATAGAATGTGATCTCTTTCTCTCCACTCCCCCTCCCCGACTTCCATTGAAGTAAGGGCGGGTTCTCTCCTTGCTGGATTGCTGTCTTCCGCCATTCAATGCTGTTGTCAGTTTGTTTGTTGAAGTCAGACAGACAGCTTTGACACTTCCCGTGCTCTTACAATCTCTTTTATAAGAGAAAGAGACATGGAAGAGAGTTTCACCAGGTCTCCTTTTCTCTGCACTCCTGTTGCTTGCCTTACTCGGGCATTAAGCCTTAGGTTAGGGCAAGCGGGTGAACCGACTCAATGATAGATATCAGGTTAGAACCACCAGTCAGATAAGGGGAGAAATCCTCATCAAGCATAACGGCTTTTATCACTAAGATATGATCTCCAGTTCAGGCTAATCAATCAACTCAATCGATTAGCGTAGATGAAGAGATTGGCTCGTTGATCTTTGATTCGAGAGTCTTCCCGGCTGGCCTAACTAGTTGAACCCCTGAGGGCTAATCCATCAAGATCGTAGCTAAGCCGGAAAGACGACCCTTTGCGAAAAACCAGATATAGAGAGTGTTCAGTGAGTGATCGTTGTTGTCGTGGAAGGGTTCTCTTTGAACGAATCCTATTCGTAGTTCTGAATAAACCTCCTAAGTCAATTCAATCCGGACGGAAAAAATTCCAAAGGATCATGCCGAGTTCCAGAAAGATTCTTTTTTCATCAAAGACCGAGGTAGGATGCGCGTGACTAATCAATTACCTGCTGCTTTCCACAAGGGTATGAAAGATTTGGATAAAGTATCACTCTCGATGGCAAGGCTGGGGAAGATCGATCTAAGGGGTTAACCTATTTCCGGATTCCTTCTAGTGCTTAAGGTGCGTAGCGGAAGAAGACTTTTAACGCTTTCTTAATTGCGTTGCGCCATAATTAATATATTAGTAAGCCATGGAACTTCTTGATCTGTAAGAAACTGTCTGACTAGCACCCGTAATAGGCCTACTTATAGGAATGGATAGCATCTTTACCTTATTTAGGAAAGTCGTTAATTTGTCCAATCCCGTACCCCTCCGGTCTGGCAAGGAATCAAATAAGTACGTAACTGAGGCAAGGCAATCGTTTCTTTAAGTCAGTGTGCTCCAGTCTAGGTATTTGATGACCCCTTTGTAAGGGAAAGGGAAGTCCGGCTAACTCTATATTTGATTTCTATTTACTATATAGGATAGGGCAGGTCTCGTTCTGTTGAAAGTGTTCGTAGCGCTGCTGGTTTAGTTCCCCACTCGGATTGTCGGGGGAGGGGAATTGAACATTTGGTTTGAAACTCTCTATCTAAGAGTCTTAGGTTATAGAAAACCTTATAGTAAGATGCAAGCTTAGTTGAGTTCAGTTACGCCAAGTAATTGCATATAGAGAAGAGAAGTAGCCGTTGAAGCAATAGAAATATCATAAGAGAGAGAAGAAAGCGACTTTTTCGCCCACCAAATCCCATGTCTTTCTTGGTTGGTAAACCCAACCGGCGATTTACATTACAACAAGTCTTTGCTAAAAGAAAGCAAAGCGGATCACTTTGACTGTTCATATATAAGAATGCCAAGCTGGTGCGAGTTTTTAGAGCAAGAAAAGAATATGAACGAGGAGAAAGCATTCGTTATCTTTATATGGATAGCCAATTCTTATTAAGATATTGTTTGTATTCTTTACCCGGAAAATGGGTTTACTATTTTGAAAGATCGGAACATGGAATAGATATGGAACCAAAACGGACTACCTATTTCAATTTGTGTGCTTTCTTAAATTGCATACCTATACAAGGGTTCAAGTTTCGATCGATATTTGCGGAGTTGATTATCCCTCTCGAAAACGAAGATTTGAAGTGGTCTATAATTTACTGAGTACTCGATATAACTCACGCATTCTTGTACAAACCAGTGCAGACGAAGTAACACGAATATCTCCGGTAGTCAGTCTATTTCCATCAGCCGGCCGGTGGGAGCGAGAAGTTTGGGATATGTTTGGTGTTTCTTCCATCAATCATCCGGATCTACGCCGTATATCAACAGATTATGGTTTCGAGGGTCATCCATTACGAAAAGACCTTCCTCTGAGTGGATATGTAGAAGTACGCTATGATGATCCAGAGAAACGTGTGGTTTCTGAACCCATTGAGATGACCCAAGAATTTCGCTATTTCGATTTTGCTAGTCCTTGGAACAGCGTAAGCGACGGATAATTCAGAAAGAATCATAATAGGTCCAGCTCTATAGGATAGGGGACAAATCAATAGGAAATGCTATTTGCTTTGTAAGAAGAAGAATAAACTGATATGAAATGAAAGAGTTCGCGGGAATTGTCTTGATCGTCGGATATCATTTTCAAAATAGTAGTCAGAAGTCTTATCGAACGATTTCCTGCAATTCTTCCCAGTATGTCATGAGTAAAGAATCCAGCTACAACTCTCGATCTATACAAAACGCACTGGTTTTTGTGTTTCTTTCGGTTTCATTGATAGCAGAAGAGCCTGACTCTATAGGATTAGGGGCACTAGCGCTTTATTTAAAAAATAAAAAGTAAAGGGGCCTGAAAACGTAACGTAATAGGCTGCTATTCTAGGCTCGCTTCGCTCCGCCCCTTATTGGAAAACTAAAGCGCTAACGCGCCTTATATTCTTTAGTAAAGCAAAGCAACCTTTCGCGCCAGGCGCTCACGTTTTTGTCGTCTGGGTGGAAGCTGGCGGCAGGGCTTGCTTAACCGTATATATGGAATCGGGACTCGCCCTGGATCTCCGAATAGCCTCACCTGAAACTGGTAGACACACTGAGCCACCACGTACCCCTCTCGCCCGTCGTATGCTATGGATGGTCACACTAGCCCTCGATGGCATGGCGGGATTTCCCATTGACTGTTCCTGAGGTGAGGTCATTCATTCTTTTCTTTTGGGAGATCCTTAATCCTGGAAAGAAGGAAAGGCATCAATCCAGACCGGCAGCACCCGAAAAGGAGTCTTAGCTTTAGGTAGTCTTTCCACGCTTGGCTTTGCTAGGCAGGCTTCCCCGGTCGTACCGTTCGTAAATTCCTTCCGTTCTCCGCCAATTCTTTTTTTTTATTTTGCTTCCATTGTCTTGCTGAACTGCTTTTCCTGTTGAAGCTTTTACGGGGCTTTTGCTCATGCCGATTCAGAATGCTTTCTCATGAAAATATGAAATATATCTTTTGTGTCCATTCACCGAGACGAGCACAAGACAGTGCTTGGAGATTCTATCTTGTCTTCTTTCGCTTGGTTTCCCCAGGTGGGTGGTGCGGTTGGGGAGTAGAGACCTCGATGCCGGGTCGTTCCAAAGTGACTTGCTATTGCTGCTGCAGTGCATCTTGTTCATCATCCAGGAATTTCTTTAGAATCTTTGCCTTCCTTACCAGGAATTGGATTCGAACCAAGTATAAGATATTAAAAAATGCCGGAGAATACCCGGTATTTGAGTTTTTAGCATTAACACGATTAAATCTTCTTTTTTCCTAGCCGATTCTTCCCTTCCTTCTCTTCTCACTCCCCGGGTTTAGCTCCCGACTGGAGGGAGAGGGGCAAGGCATTAGGGATAGCAGCTTTCGTCTCCAGTAATGGATGGATAAGGTGGTAGTGCCAAATTTCGGAGTAGCCGTAATGGAAGAACTTTTAGCTTGGTTGTCCGGCCCTCTTCACCGATCTCCTAGCCCTACGAATCAAACATCTCCGGGCATCTGGTTTCAAAGAGAGATTGGTTAGTCGCCTTCTGTTCATTCTGACCCCTGACTACCGGACCCCATTGGTTAAGTTGGGGCAGGAATAGCTATCGGACTACGATCACAGGCCGGGCCGACCCTCCTTTATTCTAGTCCAGTTGGAGAGGGAAAAGTCCCATCCGTTCCAGAAGTCGCAGAGAAATGGAAGGCTTAAATACCTAAAACTACGGAGGCATGATCTAAAAATGGGTAAGCCCGGTGGTTCAAGTTGAGCCTAGCCAACAACCAACATCAGCTTCTAGGATAGTAGGAGCTCCTGTAGCTCCAACCATTCTAGTGAACCGGTCGAGACCAGCAGCTATGAATACCCTGTGCCGGTTGTGCGAAGGCAGCCTCAATAAAAATCAAGAAAAACGTCCTCCTCAGGAAAGAAAGCTGATTCACCTCTACCCTATTGGTTAATCCCGAAGGAAGCTTCCCTGAGAGAGCTGCTATAAGATAAGCTCTTTTTCCATTTAGTTTAGAGAGAGTAGCTTGCTTTCCGCGGTCTGCTATTCCTTTCCTCTAATGACTCAATTTAAAACCTACCGAAATGGCTCTTTAAAGAAGGGCTTGATTCACAGGAAAATTTTTAGAGGGTCGACCAGTCCATTTATCATCCCACCACTCACCCAAGCAAGCTCAGGAGTTCAGGTGCTACAGATTAGTGAAGCCCGATCGTAAGTAACTTCCACAAAAGATATCTTGTTTTTGTCCTTCTCGGGTTCCAGTCTAATCTTCTGCTGCTGCCCCCGGCCTATACTTAATTTAAGACTTTCTGGTCCAGGCCTCAGGCTTACACAAGTCTAATTCTTCCGCTACCGATATTGGATCTGAGCCTTCCTTGAAAGAATCGCAAACAAAGAGTCAATTGCTTAGCTTATCGAGATCGCCCCCTCTTTCTTTCCTTTTGCGCCAAAATTCCTTTCTTTTTTCTATTTAGCTTCTGCCACACATTTGACACTGACACCTGGGCTCCACCTGAGGATCACCCAGACGCACGAGCACAGACTGGTGTACACTCTCTGCACATCGCGGGACTTAGGCCTTTGCATGCAGCACCTGTCTTCCGCAGGTCTAGAGTAGCACAACTGAAGCAAAACCTTTCCATCTTTTCGGCAATACGCGCCCGGGAGAGAGAGACATCTCTCGTTATTGCTGCCTTTCTTACTACTTTGACACAGTCGTCTACGTAAAGGTCTGCACTCAGGAGAGATGCAGTCCCCCATGTATGACATCTTTGAGCCTTCACTGATGAATGTTAAGATGAAAGCACAAGAGACTAGCACCCTTTCTCAACCTAAGAAGCTTGCATCTAGGATTCAGACTAGCCCACAATCTAAAATAAATTCCTCCAATAAGAGTCAACCCATGTCACAAAGCAATCCATTTCTACAGAACGGAGAAAGGTTATGCAGGCGGGTGTTCATTTGCAGTTGCTGGTCGGGGCCGTGGGGATGGAAAGAAAGATGAATAGTTCGGTTGGCCTTGGCCGGAGATGGAGACACAGGTGGGTAGGTAGAGAATACCGAGAGACAACTCTCTCTAAGCCCCGGGGGAAGCTCGATGCGGGTCTTTGCCTAG
Source organism: Cicer reticulatum (assembly GCA_002896235.1). NCBI lineage: Eukaryota > Viridiplantae > Streptophyta > Magnoliopsida > Fabales > Fabaceae > Cicer > Cicer reticulatum. The sequence goes on from PGWS01009138.1 coordinate 19,418, forward strand.
CCTTCTCCTCTGCTCTTACTCCGGTTGATGTGCCTTCTCCCAGTTTCAATGAAGAAAAACTAGTGGAATGCATTCTTCCAGGCGGAAGCCCATTCCTTGTGCTCAAGTCAATTAATTAAACAAATAAGATTAAAAGAAGGAGATGAAAGAGCGGGAATTTCTTATTGACCAAGGCAGAGGGATTTCCCAGCGGAGAGGGCAGTGACATATAAAAAATATTCCGGGTTAACAAACCTATCTGTTAAAGGAGTAATCCGTGAGACCTTAATCCTAGCCCACGGTTGTTAAAGAAGTTCCCTGTCCCTTGTTTTCACTACCACATTGTGCTTTCTACCATGGATTGGATCAAGTGCCTCGCTGCTTATCGACTGGAATTGCTGGAGCTTGGCAAGAACTAGGTCAGATAGATCAGCTATTAGGTAGTGTAGTTCTGAGTTCCCGGAATCAGCGGAGGAGAATGACTTGGTTGCTAAAGCCTTCTTTTAAAACCTACCTCTTTCCGAACTGGCAACTGGTAACAAAACAAGTGAGGTAGATAGTCCGATCATCACCAGATCGATCGCTAATACTAAAATACTAATACAAGGGAGGCTGGCAGCCGATAAACGTAGAAAGGGATGCTACTAGAACAAAGATAAGCCTGTTCTAACTAGAGGGACAAGAGCGGGAGTTTCCTCCGCAGTCTTAGGTGGCCGGTAGCGCAATCTGGAACTATGTCCTAAACTACTAAGGGAACGGGAAGCAAGATATTTATACCTATTTTAAGTTATTAGAAAGAAAAAGAGAGATTCTCCACTTGCTGAGCTACATCCGCTTGTCTTGAAGTAAGCTCAACGAGTCCCTTCTTTCTCCTTGTTCTAATTCTCACTCTTATTTGACTCTTCGGCATTGGCATCTATCTATATCTAAGTGAAGCTGAAGCAGCAGCCTCTGGAAAAGATTCAACCACACCACTTCACTTACCTTACTTTCAAGTAGATGAGCTTGATCTTCAGCCTTACACTTTGCTCCTCGCACAGTAGCACATGCTGTTTCATCAACTCTAAAGACCTTATGTTTCGATTAATATCCTAGTTCCACTCCTGGAGATCTGCGAAACTACCCCTTAAGCTGATCAAGCTGCTGATCACTCCGGTCACCCGGATCTGTTGTAGACCCGAAAGGAGTTGAAAAATAAGTTACTCTAATCGAGCTTGTTGTCCCCGACCGGCCGGTCTATAACAAATCAAACAAAGCAAGCAAGACAGATGAACACGCAAACCGACTGGGAGAAGAACCGAAAGATTGATTGCAAAGAAAAGCAAATACTAGAGTTAGAGTACTGAGGATAGAAGGGAAATCTCTCCATTTTGCTTGCGAAAACTCGCTGGGTTAACCTGAAGTGACTGCAGGCCCTTAATATTACCTCCAACTGGGCTTTTTTCCTCCGGACATCCTCCCTTTTATTTATTCCTTTACAGGTGGTTTAAACATTCTTATCTTAGGGGTACCCTTTTATCTTTTTATAGAAGAAATTAAATCATGTAAGTAAGGAGAGGAAAAAAAACCTCGTATCTTTCGGGGGCGGGCTCTTCTAGCATCAGCATGGATTGACCAGAGACTGGGAGTAGTCGTCATCTTTGTCCATAGTAGTCATCCAGCGGAAAGACCACTTAGCGCAGGAAATCGAGCACAGCTTTCGCAGCATTTTTCGTTTATTGGGAGACTGAAAGAAGGATTTTATTACGGAAAGATGGTTATGGAAAGCCTATCATGACATCGTTTATCGCGGTTCATGTGTGGCTGCTCGCTCTTGCCTTTCCTTGTCCAACTGCTATAAGCGCATTGCTTAGCTTAGCATAACAGCTAGCATCAAACTACCATCAATAAAGAAAGCACCTTCATGGACTGAGAACGGGGAAGCCCCTCTTCTTTTCTTGGAGTTGCGCTTTCAAGAGCGCTATAAAGACTATTCATTCCCAGAAGTAACGATCTTAATGGCTTTGAAGCCGCTAGGGATGAATCTAGGACAAATATTCTTGGTCAGCTCTCTCGTCTTTCACTGCTAGGTCAGCTAGCCTAGTTCGTAGTTGCAGGTGGGAACGTTAAATACTGCCTTCGATCCGTTGACCCGGGCAACCTCGTCCCTCATCGCTTGTTAGAGAGCTATAACTTCACCGGTGAGATTGCCAGCCAGGGAGATCTATTTGATTGGGAAGTTCTAGCGGATATCAAAGGTGCAATCCGCAAATCGCATGTGTTAAGTATGGCATTTCACCGATGCTTCGATCACTTCCTATAGATACCGCCTAGCTTGAAAGAGAAAGAGATCACAGGCATGTGGTGAAGCATACCGAGAGAAATAGCAGTGAAATAAACCATATCGAGCACAGGTCTCACTCTACAAGTTCAGTTCGATGAGCTCCTAGCGGACCTGTGCCTACTATCTACTTAGTGTGTGTGCTAGGGGAAAGCAAGCAAGCTGAGCAGTTCTCACTGTGTCCGGTGACCAACAAAGCTTGTGGACTACTACTGGACGAACTCTTCTACATACTGGTGGGACTATTCACTGACTAACTGATTCGGGGAACGAAGAAGGCCCGATATCTACCTACATCTACAGTCGTAGAAGATAGCGACTTGATTGTACTATAGGCAAAGCCATCCCATATGCCCTTCTTCAGTCATATGATTCACAGTTCAGCCTGCTCAGCCCCAATCAATGCTTTCTTCTTCAGGCTTCAAAGCCTTTTCGTTAGCAATCCCTTCACACCGCCCTCCTCACTCCTCATCAAGCAATGGATGTTTGTAGTGCTGTCAAGTCAAGAGTTCAGACCGTCGAATGAATTGAATTGTGGCCTGGTGGGGAGGACTTGTGTACGATGCAGCTGGCACCTTTGAGGTCTCGTTGCAGAGTAGGCAGACACTCTTGCGTGCACTGTACACGGTTGGCGCGGTTGTGATAACTTTAATGGAACTTTTGAGTTGAATTCCGAGGTGTGGAAAAGTGGAGTAGTGACTTTGTGGTCCCCGATTGTACAAGAGTCAGATGGTGAATCTTCTCAGTAAGGGCAAAGTTCGGATTGAAGCTTATGGTAACAGGGGGCAAGAGTGTTACTGTTACACTTGAAACTTCAATCTTGGCTGGTCTGTCTATTCAAACCAGTACTCGAGAGAGGACTCAAAGCGCTGTTCTCCTAGGCTGACTCAACTATAGTTTTATGGAAGGAAGTACTCGATCACTTATAGCTGGATTTGATCCATCAATGGAACTCGATTGTATCGCAGGTTGGTATGTGCCTTCCTTCCAAAGGAACATTGAACGAAGGGCTCATCTATAGAAAGCAAGCTATAGCTATGGGAATAAGTCATGTCCTAAGCCTAAGGTTTTGGGCACCGTAGTCTCATCTATATCGATGGCATTAAAAGGGATTTCCTTCTTTGCCACATCTTGATTCTCTTTAAGAAATTCCCTATCAGGGTTTCCTGCTCCTCAGTGAACCGGATCAACCACGACGCAGGGTCTACTTCTACTGTCTTGGAGTCTCCCTGCATACATCATGCATCACGACTAAAAAGAGGCTTATCACTTTTTCTCCATCTGAATCTGCAATGCTGTAATCTGCATCTCCTTAGGCTTTCACTTCACCCTAACTAGACTAAGATAGTTAGGTTAGGATAAAGCCAGCTCAGCTAGATCTCCCTTTGCGACAGTTCTCGATGAGCCGGCAAAAACTCAGCATCAAAGCAGGTTCTCCACTCCCTTCCAACAAAGAAAGTTCAGCTTGATCAGAAACAGACCCAAACAAGATCACTTTGGGACTGAACCAGACCTAAACGGGTCAGAAGTGGAAACTCTTTACTCGCTGGAAAGAGCGAGTAGTAACAACAGGAGGCTTGGAGAAAATCCTCCGATGGGATAAAGCTAGTAGCGTAATACCACCTGACGTACTTGAGCCAGGCTTCAGTCCAAGATCTTAGAAGTGTATCATATCCTCTAAGTACTCCAAAAGTTTCTCCAGGACTTATAAAGTACTCGTTGGAGCACCACAGATCCTTTAGGTCTGGAAAGCTTGTTGAAAGCTTCCAGAATCAATCGACCCTTTTAAATAAGGGTCGACAGGACAAGCACTGGCCAAGCCACAACTCGAAAGGTTAGCTTAGCCTTTAACCAAATAGCTTTCAGCCGCTAAGGACTGTAACGACTTAGTGTGGTTAAGTTTACCAAGAAGCCTATAACCAAACCATACAATCGACATAGAGTGGGAAACCCTCTGTATCTTATAGAGATGACAAAGGGGAATACTGTCCATGTATTGTATGGAATTCGCCTGTTTTCGAAGGAGAGGGATAAATCTACTGTTAAATTATTTACCCTAAACTTCTTAGCAACTCAGCGCCACCCACATCTGAGACTAAAGACTTAGGAATGATATAGCTAACCTAAATCCCTTAAGTGTAGATAGGTAGACTTCTGCGACCTTTGAGTCGGCGATACAAATATCGTCGCCAAGGATAGCATACTTATCAAGGCGCTTCCCCGGATATATCTTCTCTGCACACCACCAAATGGTGGGACAGTGTAAAGAGCGGCCAAGAAGCGAGATATCCAAGAGGTTGCCCTGATCCTTGGGCTGATAGTCAAGTAATTTGCTCTTGAATGACAGGTCTACTCTCGGATACAAAGGTTCTATGTTCAAGCAATTGGGCCAACTTTCATTGGATCCTTCCGAAGTAGGCGAAGGTCGAGTTGCTGACCTGAACGCTTTGGCTCTTTTTGGTAAGTCTTCTCGGAGTAAGAACCTTTCTTTTTGAGCCGGCGCGGAGACCTATGGTCTCCATTCCGCCTTATCTTAGCTCTCTGTCGGTGTTAAGTTGCTAGCATAATCTGGTAA